>JANPWX010000049.1:2005415-2047992 GCA_024734555.1 Trochalopteron elliotii
AGGTACAGAACACAGAACAGACGATTTGGGGATACATAGTCACCCTAGGACATTCCACCCCTTATCACCATATCGTCAACTTATCAAAACTAATTGAATTTTAACTCTACAAACACACATTATGCATGCATATATCTATATAAAAACAATATACAGCTATATACAGACAATGGCAGTGACATTCAACAAAAGTGATATGTACACATGGTTTTCATCCAACAATTAGATCTCCCTGAGGTACACATCTTGTTGTTCCATCTTTCTGCATTATCCACCATGTACAACCTGGTCCCTGAGCAAAGACAATCCCACGGATGGGTTTGTCTGTACTTGAGGTGGATTTGATCCAAACTGTCTTCCCTAGCAAACCTCTTGCATGTACTACAGGGACTTTATCTCCATCTACTGTATGCAGGAGCTCAGACTGGGCAGGGCCTGCTCTGTTGGTGGAACCTCGGGTGTTAACTAACCAGATGGCCTTTGCCAGATGCTGCTCCCAGTTCTTGAAAGATCCCCCACCCAATGCTCTCAAGGTGGTCTTTAACAGTCCATTGAATCTTTCCACTTTCCCAGCAGCTGGTGCATGGTAGGGGATATGGTACACCCACTCAATGCCATGTTCCCTAGCCCAGGTATTGATAAGGCTGTTCTTGAAATGAGTCCCGTTGTCTGACTCAATCCTCTCAGGGGTACCATGCCTCCAGAGAACCTGCTTTTCAAGGCCTAGAATGGTGTTACGGGCTGTAGCATGAGGCACAGGGTAGGTCTCCAGCCACCCCGTGGTGGCTTCTACCATTGTGAGCACGTAGCGCTTACCTTGACGTGTCTGGGGTAATGTGATATAATCAATCTGCCAGGCCTCCCCATACTTGTATTTGGACCACCGTCCACCATACCATAGGGGCTTCACCCGCTTGGCCTGCTTGATTGCAGCACATGTGTCACAGTCATGAATAACCTGAGAAATACTGTCCATGGTGAGATCCACCCCTCGGTCTCGTGCCCACTTGTAGGTGGCATCTCTGCCCTGATGACCTGAGGCATCATGAGCCCATCGAGCCAGGAACAACTCTCCCTTGTGTTGCCAATCTAAGTCTATTTTTGACACCTCTATCTTTGCAGCCTGATCTACCTGCTCATTGTTTCTGTGCTCCTCATCAGCTCTACTCTTGGGGACATGGGCATCTACATGACGGATTTTTACAGGTAGCTTCTCTATCCGAGTGGCAATGTCTTTCCACTCTTCGGCAGCCCAAATTGGTTTTCCTCTACGCTGCCAGTTAGCCTTTTTCCACTTCTTCAACCATCCCCATAAAGCATTGGCTACCATCCATGAATCAGTATAGAGGTAGAGCTTTGGCCACTTCTCTCTCTCAGCAATGTCCAGGGCCAACTGAACAGCTTTGAGTTCAGCAAGTTGGCTCGATCCACCATCTCCTTCCGTGGCCTCAGCGACTTGTCGTGTGGGGCTCCACACAGCTGCTTTCCACTTCCGGTTCATTCCCACTATGCGACAGGAACCGTCAGTGAAAAGAGCGTAGGGTGTTTCTTCTGCTGGCAGTTGGTTGTATGGTGGAGCTTCTTCAGCACGTGTCACTGGTTCTTGCTCCTCTTCATCTGTGAGACTAAAGTCTTCACCTTCAGGCCAATTTGTAATTATCTCCAAAATCCCAGGGCGATTCAGTTTTCCAATACGGGCGCGCTGTGTGATGACAGCAATCCACTTACTCCATGTAGCATTGGTGGCATGGTGGGTAGACGGAACCTCTGCTTTAAACATCCACCCCAGCACTGGTAGTCGGGGTGCCAGGAGGAGTTGTGTTTCAGTGCCTATTACCTCTGAGGCAGCTTGGACTCCTTCATAGGCTGCTAAAATTTCCTTCTCTGTGGGAGTATAATTGGCCTCAGACCCTCTGTAGCTTCGACTCCAGAATCCCAGCGGTCGTCCTCGAGTCTCCCCAGGCACCTTCTGCCAAAGACTCCAGGACAGACCATGGCTCCCGGCTGCAGAGTAGAGCACGTTCTTCACATCTGGTCCTGTCCTGACTGGGCCAAGGGCCACTGCATGGGCAATCTCCTGCTTGATCTGGGCAAAGGCGTGTTGCTGTTCAGGGCCCCAGTGGAAAGTGTTCTTCTTGTGGGTAACCAGGTAGAGAGGACTCACAATCTGGCTGTACTCAGGGATATGCATTCTCCAAAAACCTATGGCACCTAGGAAAGCTTGTGTTTCCTTCTTGTTGGTAGGTGGAGACATTGCTGTGATCTTGTTGATGACATCAGTAGGAATCTGACGCCGTCCATCTTCCCACTTAATTCCCAGGAACTGGATCTCTCGAGCAGGTCCCTTAACTTTGCTCTTCTTGATAGCGAATCCAGCTTTCAGCAGAATCTGGATGATCTTCTCTCCTTTCTCAAACACTTCAGCTGCAGTATTCCCCCACACAATGATGTCATCGATGTACTGCAGATGTTCTGGAGCCTCACCCTTTTCCAGTGCAGCCTGGATCAGTCCATGGCAGATGGTAGGACTGTGCTTCCACCCCTGGGGCAGTCGGTTCCAGGTGTATTGCACTCCCCTCCATGTGAAGGCAAACTGAGGCCTGCACTCTGCTGCCAGAGGAATGGAGAAAAATGCATTGGCAATGTCAATAGTGGCATACCACCTTGCTGCCTTGGACTCCAGCTCATACTGGAGCTCCAACATGTCTGGCACAGCAGCGCTCAGCGGTGGAGTCACTTCATTCAATGCACGATAGTCCACAGTCAGTCTCCATTCTCCTTCAGATTTTCGCACAGGCCAGATGGGGCTGTTGAAGGGTGAGTGGGTTTTGCTGACCACCCCTTGACTCTCCAGCTCACGGATCATCTTATGAATGGGGATCACGGCATCTCGAGTTGTTCTATACTGTCGGCGGTGCACTATTGAGGTGGCAATTGGTACCTGTTGCTCTTCCCCCTTCAGAAGTCCTACTGTTGACGGATTCTCGGACAGTCCAGGCAAGGTGTTCAATTGCTGGATGCCCTCCATCACTACAGCTGCTATCCCAAATGCCCATTTGAGTCCCTTAGGGTCTCTGAAATACCCACTCCGAAGGTAGTCTATGCCCAAAATGCATGGGGCCTCTGGGCCAGTTGCAATAAGGTGTTTCTTCCACTCATTTCCAGTCAGGCTCACCTCTGCCTCCACCAACGTATAGTCCTGTGATCCCCCGGTCACACCAGCAATAGAAACAGATTCTGCCCCTACATGTGTTGATGGAATTAATGTGCACTGTGCACCAGTATCGACCAAGGCCTCGTATTCTTGTGGTTCAGATGTGCCAGGCCAACGAATCCACACATTCCAAAAAACACGATTTTCCCTAGCCTCTACCTGGCTAGAGGCAGGGCCCCTCTAGTCCTGGTTTTCCTTCTTTCCTTGGGCGTATGTCTTAGAGGTTCCTTCAAGGGAGTCAGACATATCATCATCATCATATCTGGCAGTTTGCCTACGGGCAATTGGAGCTGCTTCTCTTTTGGTGGAACCTCCTCTCTGGGTCTTGCCTTCCTTCAGCTCATGTACCCGTTGTGCCAAAGCAGCAGTAGATTTTCCATCCCACTTCTTCATGTTTTCTCCGCAATCACGCAGGAAGAACCACAGCTCAGCTCGTCGAGTGTACCCTCTCTCCCTATCTGGGGAACGTCTTCGTTGGGTACCAACACCTCTGATCTGTACTGCTGAAATTTGGAAGAGGTCCTCTCTAATCTCCTCCCTGAGTTTCTTGTGATTCTCCTCTATTTTATCTTCTAGTTTCTGTAGACGTGTTTCCACAGCTGCAATTCTGGCATGTGTTGGGCCATGCACGGCATCTGCATATGCTCGCAGCTTCTTCGCCATGTCGAGCACAGTCTCATATGTCTCATCCCGCTTCATTATTGCTAGAGCAGAAGCGTATTCAGGTGGCCCAAGTCGCACAAGTTTCCTCCACATGACAGGTGTACATGGTACCAGGTCCGGATTCCTAGTTGTTACGTCATCTGAAAAAATGAGCTCTGCTACAGCCATCTCTCTCAGACGTTGGATCCCCTGTTCTATGGTCTTCCACTGTGTCTGCTGCAGATAGAGGTCATCTGCACACAGGTATCTTTGTGCTACACCTTCCAGAATCCGTTCCCAGAGACTGTGAGGGCTAGCGTCCCTCATCATGCTTTGGTCAATGACAGGATCATGTGACAGCGATCCCAAATGTCTCGCTTCAGTGCCATCCAGAATGGTAGCCTCCCCTGCAGCATCCCAAAGGCGGACTAACCAACTAATTATAGATTCATCAGGTTGTCGCCTGTAGTCTTTTCTTAGGCCTCGAAGGTCCTTTAGGGAAAAGGTATCAATATTGGCTCCAGAATCTGTACCCCTCGATGTGGCTTCTGATTTTGGTGAAGGTCCTTCTCCTGCATCATCATCATCATCCTCCACCTTGCGATCGGTCTTGCTTTTACACTTTCCGCCTCTTGTATTAGCAGCAACAGCCATTGGTTGAGGCTTACTGTCTAGTTCGGCTACTGGCCTGGAGCCTGGGATATTAGCTGCAGCCTGAGTGACTGGAATAGTAACTGTTGATTTGCATCCCTGCCTCCCTGTCTCTGTCGGCTGCCCTACATTATCTAGCAGGGTGCGATAAGCATATGCCAGAGCCCAGCTTACTGCAATGATCTTTTCTCCCTTAGAGGCATCATGGTATTTCTCTTTCAGGTATTTCCCCACCTTGGCTGGATTCTGAATTTGTTCACGTGGAAAGTCCCAGACTACAGGGTCAGAAAACTCCTTCAGGAGCTGGCCCATATCTTCCCATTCTCCACACCATTCAAGATTTCCTACACCTGGGTCAACTCCTGGGTCAGGGGTTTCATTAGCCCCTCGAGAAATCTCAGCCCTCATTCTAGACAAGCTGCAAACCATATAGAGGAAGCTCACCAGCTGAAATACCAGGAAGATGGTATCTTTAACATTCAGGGGACACTGAATATTCTCCAAAAGTGATGTGACCGATTCAAAAGATATGAGGGACAGGAAAGACTGAAAAGCTTCATCCCCTGTTCCTCCTCTAACAAAGTGGGTGCAATTATTCATAAATTCCCAAAACATGCTGCTGGAACTAGGACGCATGGTAGGACAAAGAAACCATAAACCAAACATACCTGCCACAAACTCCAGTACCTTCATAAACTTCCTATAAATCATGATCACTAAACCCAACAAAATAGCAATCCTAAATCGTGCACCTCTAGTGTAAAAGCTATGTGTTAGGGACAACATTGGAGCTAGTTCTGGATAAGAAAACAAGCCTAGGGACCAGAAAGGTATTAGAACCTCAAAGAAACCTAGGGAACAGAAATACAGCAAGGGCTCTATTCCAATAGACATTAGGGATTCAAGGGGCAACATGGCTACTCTATCCCCACACAAAAAACAACCAAAATGCACTCAATAATCAATACAAGTTTTTTTCCACTCTCTCGAGCCCCACAGTTGGGCACCAAATTTACTGTATGTCCTGGTTTAGGGCAAATTTGGGAGGAAATCTCCGAGTGGGGTTCCTCTGAAAAGCAAATCCAAACAGCCCCTCCCCCCAGCCGGTCCGGGGAAATAATTCCCTCAGAGATAGAGTGGAAAAAAACCTTATTTATTTAACAAACAAAATGCCCACAAGCATAAAGAATGAATAATAATAATAACAATAATAATAATATGAAACAATAAAACCTCTCGCTGCTCCGAAGAGAGATGGCAAAACTCAGAGTCCGTGTCAGGAGTTTGTTTATCAGTCCCTTCAGTGCTGAAAAATGCCGAGCCCCGGCCCGGTGGGCCACGGGTGCAAGATCCCGGTGCTCCTCTGGGTTTTTCAGTCCTGAGCAGATTTAAACAGTCCCAAAGAAAAATAAAATAATAAAAAAAAACAGTCCAGGAAAGCTTCTTTGCCTCAGCTAGCTAGACTAACAAGAGGAGAAAAAAAACTCTCTCTGGCTGCCCTCTGTGTATCCGACGAAGGAAAAAAAAAGAAACCACACAGTCCCAAGGACGAGAGCAGATTCCGAGGAGTGAGTTTGTTTCTCAAAACAAACTGCGCGCTTCTTCTTTCCCTGCTCACTCTCAGAACCAGTCTTAAAGGTACAGAACACAGAACAGACGATTTGGGGATACATAGTCACCCTAGGACAAGAATCCACAGTTTCTCTGGGAAACCTGCTCCAGGGCTTCTCCACTCTCACAGTAAAGAATTTCTTGCCAATATCTAATCTAATCCAAACCTACCCTCCTTCACCTTAAAGCCATTACCCTTGTCGTATTGTTCCATGTCCCTGTAAAAAGTCCCTTTCCAGTTCTCTTGCAGGCCCCCTTTAGGTACTGGAATGCTGTTCCAAGGTGTCACCAGAGCCTTCTCTTTTTCAAGCTCAACAATCTCAACTCTCTGAGCCTGCTTTTGTGGGAGAGGTGCTCCAGCCCTCTGAACTTCTTTGTGGCCCTGCTGTGGGCTCATTCCAACAGGTCTATAACTTTCTTATGATGGAGGTCCCAGAGCATTTCTATAATTGCTTCAATTTTAATTATTTTCAGTTTAGATTTGAACTTCAAGTCCTTGAGCTTGGTAGCGAGGTGGGTAATAATCAGGAACACACCTTGTTTAACAGCAAAGTATATTTCTATGAAAAAGTCAGGAAACGAAATAATTCATCATGCACATGTGCACGCAGACACATATCTGACCTTTGTACCTACAGTGGTCTGTTGCTGGTGTAGTATCAGGACTCAAAACCAGCAAGACAGGCTCACCCTGGCACTGCTCTGCTTGCTGACAAGCTGATGCTTGCAGTCAAGTGCCCAGACAGGTAGAGTTCGCTTCGAATTTTGTCCTCCAGACTCCTCCTTCCCCACACCACCTCATCACTGAACACTTCACTCTACCATCACTCCTTCCACAGGACTAACACAGAGAAGGACCTGGCTGTGCTGCCCACGTGCATGTGGTAACATCCACCTCATTTCCTGGGCTGCTTTTTGCTTACAGCCTGCGCTGACTCTGGTTTTTATGCTACAAGGCCATCCTTAGAGCCAACACAAATAATTTCTTAACCCCTCCCCCCCAAAAAAATTAGAAATTAAAATTAGAGGTGTCTTTTCTTTGAAAAATTTTAATTGTTTTCTAAAGCTATTATCTGCCTCAAAATTAGTCTTCTAAAATTCCTCCTTATGTATATGTGAGATAACTACAAAAGACTCAAACTACACTTATTGCTAAGCTAGAAGAAAGGACAAACCTAGGGTGTCCAGAGAAGTAGCTAATCATCTGAATCAAATTTTAATTTCAAATCAGTAAGCTTAAACACAAAGCCTTTAAATGAAGTTTCTTTCTACGGTGTTCAAATTTCTTTCTTTCTGTGATGTTCAAATTAAGTGATTGACTAACTATGCATTAAAAAAAAGAAATAAAAAAGAACAAGTGCATATTATTTCCCTCTTCAGCATGTGAACAAACGCCCTAAATGAAAAGGCAGTATCAGAAAGGGTGAGAATGACTAATTCTCAGACCTTGAGGAATAGTGTCAATACAACCAGGTGAGTTATTTAACCACAGAAAGTACCTCCTGTTGCTAAGAGAGCTGTTTCTTTTCCCCATTTGATCTGCTTTTTCTCTGTACATTTACCATACTTAAAAATAGACCTTTAAATTACAGATCCTCTTACCTTAATTAAAAATGGAGTAATTAAAAGCTATTTTTAAATATATTTTTTTAATGAATGTGTGGAATTAAGGCTTCCATCTAAGGTACATACCACAGAGAAAGGGACAGCAATACAACATCACTTTCAGTAGAAATGTGAGTATAATATATAATAACATTCCCTAGAGGAACAGGTACAGATTATAGTTAAGATCTTGTGAATTAGCCAGAACTACTACTAGGTCAGAACTGCCAATAAGAATAATTCTTTCTCTGAGAATATCTCTTTCCTCTCCATAAAATGCTAATAAGTTTAATATCACTTATATGAGTTAGTGTTTCCTGCTTGCTGATTTGCATTTTGATTAAAACTCAGTTGCTTTGTCCACCACCTCACTCCAGCTCCCTGCTCCCTCTGCCTGTCCTAGAGTAAATGTTATGGAGCAGCTGAGAAGGCAGGACCTAGGGCAAATAGTCCCAAGGATGAAGAGCCACCAACATCGACCAGTTATGCTGCTGCAATTGCTTCTCACTGATCAGCACCTCACAACAACTCATTCTGGCTGAGAACATGCATCTGGAGGTAAAAAACATTAGGAAAAACAAAGCTAAAATGGTAGCTGATGGTTGCAAAGACTGATCTAAACTAACCTCCTAATGGAGAGGTAATTCTCAATACACAGCAATTAGGCCACCATATTTATAAACATGAGGGCTCATCCCTGGATGTCGAAAGTCACTGCTGATTATGACTCCCAGTGAATCCTACAGCCCCTGTGCACATATACCATCTCCCAGTATCTTCCATTCTCTTGATCTCAGTTCTGGAAGCAAAAATAATATCAAAATCTTTGCAGAGAAATAATCCTGATACCTCAAACCTAGCCTCTTAACTTGCCATGCAGCCAGCTCCCTCTGGCTAAGAGGCACCAGCTTATTCCTGGAGGAAGCTTTGACCTGCAGAGGTAAAACAGGACAAACAAATTATTTGTCCACATGTGCTTGGCCAAAGAATGTCCTCGGTGGGTAGAATGTGCTCAGGGAGGCTGTGCAATGCGTAGGTCTGGTGTAAATGCTTTGTAAGACCAAGAAGCTTAGGACTGGAAAAGACCTCAGAGTGGATGAATTTGAGTCCTTATTCTGCCAGATAATAGCAGGATCATACAATAGATAATAATAGGATCATACAATCCTATTTGTAAACTGTCTCAGCTCTACTTTAAAACAAGCAAAACATTGGAGATTTTTTTGCCCACCCCCCTCTGAAAGTTTCTTGCCTAGGATTATGAACTCTTTTAATAGTCAGGCTACATTTATTTATAGCTCGTTCATACCAGGGCATCCCTCTGCCAGCATTCTTTTCAATGAAATACTCTTTTCCCCTCTGACAGTATTTAGAGGTAGCAGTGACATCCTTTCTCTCTTTTGTTCTGCTAGACTAAACAAGCCAACAACTCCCATTCATGCCCAAGTACCATCTCACAAATCTCCTGCACAAATCAGACTGGCAAATAAAAACAATCATTCATCTTCCCATTCATTCCCACACAGCTGAGCAGCAAATGTGTGTTCTAACACTTGCACATCTCAGTCATCTCATCCCTGTCTCATCCAGTGTTAAAAGCATTTCAGAAATGGGACTAACATCTAATCTAAGAATTTGACTATTTTGCAGATGTTCCCCTTTCCATTCATGTCACAGACAACTGCTTCCTCTCAGTGACTCAGACCTGAAAAGGTGATATTATGTACACATTGTTTGTTTCGGGTTTTTCTTGCTGTCAGCTAAAGCAATATAGAGCAAAAGATTGCCTTGCTTGATAGAGTCCAGAAATAGGTGCTCTGACACACACTCTGACACACTGACACCCTCTGCCTGGGTTGCAATGACCATGAAATAGTGGAGTTCCTTAGAGCACCAAGGAGGGCACACAGCAAACTCACTACTCTGGGCTTCAGGAGAGCAGACTTTGGCCTCTTCAGGGATCTGCTTGGTAGTATATCATGAGATAAAACCCTGCAAGGGGGCCAAGAAAGCTGGTTGACATTCAAGGAGCCCCTTCTCTCAGTTCAGGGATGATGCATCACAACAAAGAGGAAGTCGGGCAAAAACTCCAGGAGGCCTGCATGATGAATAAGGAGCTCCTGGACAAACTAAAACACAAAAACAAAGTCTACAAAGGGTAGAAACAGGGGCAGGTAGCCTGGGAGAAGTACAGAGAAGCTCTCCAAGCAAGCAGGGATCAGGTTAGGAAAACTATGGTCCCGAGAGAATTAAATCTATCCAGGGACATCAAGGGCAACAAAAAGAAGAAAGCTCCTCTAGGAATGTTGGTGATAAAAGGAAGACTAGGGAAAATGTGGGATTTCTTCAGAAGGAAAAAAGAGACCTGGTTGCCAGAAAGATGGAGAAGGCTGAGGTATCAGACAACATTTTTGCCTTGGTCCCTCAGCTGCAAGTGGCCCAGTCACACTGTCCGAGTCACAGAAGGCAAAGGTGGGGATTGGAGAAATGTGGAAGTGCCTGCTGCAAGAGGCCAGGTGCAATCAGCTGACCCTAGCTGACCAGAGGGATGTGACACACCACAGGATGTTGCACTCATCCATAAAAGCTGTGAGAAAGAAGGAGGAAAAGGGAAGTTCAGAGTTATGTCATTTGTCTTCCTAAGTCACTGTTAAGGAAGATGGAGCCCAACTCTTTTAGAGATGGCTGAGTATTTTCCTGCCAGTTGCAAAGTGTGAATGAATTCCGTATTTTGCATTGCTCGTGAACACATCTTTTGCTTCACATATTAAACTGCCTTTATCTCAATCCATGAGTTTTCACACCTTGAGCCTTCTGATTTTCTGTCCCATCCCACTCAGAGGGAGTGGGCATGAAGCTGTTTAGAGGCAGGCCCCTGCTGGAGGTAAACCAGAACATTTTCCCAAACCAAGAGACTTTTCCCAATCTTTTTCCTTTTTTTTCTTTTCCCTTCTCATTTGGGGAAATTTTGGAGAAGTTTTCCAAGGCTATCCAAGTTGTCCCTTTCAGTCACAGTCAAAAGCTGTACTGAGACTCTTTGATTTAATGCTTGTTCACAGCAATTTGCAGACACTCAGTGTACAGCAGTAAATGCTATTACAGCACAGCTGACTTCAAGACACTGGACAAAACCTGGAAAATCAGAGCAGATTTTACTACATATTGTATGATGTGATAGTATACAAAGGGAAAAGCCAGGTTTATCACAGGATACCAAAACCCATTGGGTTGTTACAGTGCTGTCATTTGCATAAGCCTATGATTTACAGCAAACACTATTTTAATGTGTCATTTGTATCTTGTGTGCATCATTTAACTTACCATGTAAGTGTAGTTTTTTCATTAGCATTCCATTGTTAACTCTACCTCTAATTCACACACACATAAAAAAGACAAATTCTTATGTACAGCCCGCTAAGAGACTTTTAAAGCTCAAAATAGATCAACTTATATTTTGACAGCTGTCCTTTGAATCCCAAACTATACCCCCTCAGGGGACACAGCATTATGTAATTTTAGTGACAGCCCAATTGTCATTCAGCTAGAAAGAAGGATGTTGTGATCTCAATGGAAAAGAAAAGCAATACTGCCATCTGTAAGCTTATAGACCTTTTTCTTTGGTAATTTGTACCTCTCATGAAGGGTTAGGAGTGGAAATTGCTACAAGCTGTTGAGTAAAATGACATCACTTTGCCACCCACAAAATGTTACGAGTTTGTCAGACTAACAAATGGCACAGCAGTAAGGAAAGAGCAGTCTCATGGCAAGTGAGGGCTCTTCTATCTGGAGGAAACATATTCTCATCGTGCTGGCCAACCACTGTCTCTGCGGGACTCTGACCACCCTGGCCACAAACCCCAGTATCAATGGTTGCTCTCTTCATTGTCTGTAGGAAAAGAATATATAATTGCTGGGAGTGCTACTCACTCCATGGTCCTCTCATTTTTATGGTTCAGTCAAATGAAACAGAATTTTGTTTTCAGGCAATTTACTCTCAATTGTAAGTCACTATGTGGCAAAATTAATAAATGGAGAAATTCACTTTTGCAATTAGAAGTTGTTAGGAAGAATAGGATAATATAGATTGAAAATTTCATGGATCATAAAGAAGGAATTTCCTGCTATTAATTCTGCAGCTGCTTTAATGCATTCCTCTTAATGATGGAATACTGGAGGCTATTTTTTTCCATGGTTGAATTCTCTTCCATTACACTGCACACGCCCTCTTAAGTAACCTGCAGCTGCTTTTATCTGCCGGTACAAATGCTGATCCATTGTGATATTTGACACATTACAGAGCCCCTGTGATTTCTCCACATACCCTAAATAAAACCAAGCTGAAGCTCAAGAAATGGTGGCTGCAGGCATGAGAAGAATTTTAAAATGCCCTGACATATTGAGAAGGTGAGTGAGGATTAGGAAAAAAGAAACCAAAAAGCACATCTGTAGGCAGAGTTACTCACTCATAGTTTTTGGCCAGCTCCACATGCTGTAAAGCAAGAAAACTGGTTTTAATTATTTTTTAATCAGCAGTTTCTCCCTGATCTGCCCTGCACTCTTCTGGTGGCTCATAACCAGCGTACTCCAATATCCACCCAAAGAAAATTTGGACTCTGATGTTACCCCTTGAAAGCCAGCTGCAATTAAGGGGACCAATAAGAGCAATTTTTTTCCCTTCGTTTTTCTCATTTGAACAGTGACACCACCTCTCTTCAGTAAAGAGGACCCAAAACTGGGAAGGAGTATAATTCTAACTGATGGGGCTGCCATTACTTAATGTTTGTTTTATACTTGCAGTACATCACATAATCTAATTTGGAAGTTTTGGAGCACTAATGAACTTTTCCCTGCAACAGCTGATGTCAAATGCAGTCTTCATGGCTTCAGAGAAGCAAAGAAGGATGTACAGAGATAAAAAAAATAAAAAAGAACACCCAATCTTTTAAATGGCAACTAGCTGATCTGGATGTAAACACATGCCTTCATTACGTGCACTTCACTCCCTTCAAAGCTGGCTGCTCTTAAGAGAGCTGCTCTTATGAGAGCAGCTGTAAACTGCTCTGGCTGGCAGATCCCACCTGAGCCTGCAGAGTGAATCAGGGACCACAGAGCACACACCACACTCAGCACTGCGAAATGTTACCTACCAGGGAGCAACCAGGCTGCAGGGAGAGGAGCTCTCAAAAGGGCCTGTCAATACTTACTCCTTTTTGTTGACAGATTTACTCATGGGATGTAAGGCAAATATCATCAAAGAGGCAAATATTATAGAGGATGCTTATTTCCTGGTAAGCTGGACATTTTAGCAAAGCCAAATAAAAAGTCTTGTGCTTCAAAACAAGGGATCATGACCTAATATAGAGAGTAAAGGATGGTGTTCAGGAGGCAAGAGCTTCACAAAGTGCTTGGGAAGCATTTGGTTACGTAGTGAGATGGCCAAAGACAGAACATGGTGGGACTTTTCCCTAGAAACCAAAGAAAGGAATGGAGAGCACTCATGGAAAAAAAGACAGGAAAGCAGAGAGGAAATGGGAAACAATAATGTCACAAAACTCAAGAAATGACAAATCTTCAAATAAGACTAAGTCATCAAGCAGGCCAAATGTAGAAGAAAAATGTGCCATCATTGCCCTGAACATAGAGAGATATTCACAAACTCTTTGGAAATGGGTACAACTGTATTTCTGAAGAAAGAGAAAACATGAGAGGATGGCAGATAAGAGTCATTACATATAAATAATTTGGCTAGACAATGATTTAGCCAAATCTTGTCTTTCTAGCTCACCCTGGGGGATCTGTTCAACTCCTGCTTGGTGAGAAAGGCATCAAAACATGATGCAGGTTAAGCACTGTCTTCAACAGATTTTTTTACTATCATTCCTTTACAAGATGGGAAAAGGCGCTATAGTAAGATCTTTGGAAGTTTTTTTGGATACCTTGTGACCAGTGCAGTTTCATCAGCTTTTCTGTCATTCTCCTGTGTGCCCAAATTTTTCCTAAGCAGAGACTTCAGTTTTAGGAACATTGAGCGTGTTCCTGCCATTTCAGCTTGCTCTAAACTGCTTTAGCTATCAGAGAATTTAGAATCATTATTCTTAATAAGAAAAATTGCTCTTTTTATAGAGAGAATTTAATCTTATCTCATTTCATGAAACATGATCATGTTTCTAGTGCATTTGGTTTGCTGGAAAAGTATTAAGTACCTGTATTTCTGACCTAATCCTTGGATAAATACAACTAAATCCATGACTGTAGCTTTAAGCATTCAGCCAGGGAGAAATTAATTTTCACTGCTGATGTTCGTGCTGGTACCACGAAAAACTGAGGTACCTCAAGCAGTTTAACAAAACTAAACCTGCTGCATTTTCTCTGAAGGCTCAGTCTGTGTGATAAAAAGCAAACTCTTCCTTGATTGCCATCTTGTCAACACATAGACTGTATGTGTGTCAACTGCTAGAAAATATTAAATAAATATTTTCCCTTCATGTAAGCTTGAGCACACTTAGTTAAAGCTCTGCAAGTAGAAAAATTAAAATATTATAATTACACAGTTACACAGTTACAGCTCTATACATTTTAAACAACTTAGATTTTATAGAAACTCTTATGCAACCAACCACACAAGGGCAGATACTCTGAAATTGCATAGTTAACAATTCTTCCTCTTCCCACTTAGATTCTGAAAATGAAGGAAAGACAATCAATTATTCATACATAATGCTGAAGTTGTCACTGAGGCACATGGACTCCAATGTGGTATTCTACAGGAAAACAGGCTTGCAAAGAGGCTGGAGCAACAGAAGTTACTGATGACTTATAACAACCTACCATCAACCTTTGAACAATTTCATCTGTTTTTTCCTCCATCTCAAGCAGAACAACATCCCATTTTATCAGAAAACAAGGAGGTACCAAGAGTAGCCCAGGTACATTCAACCAGTGGCATAAACCCACTGAAATTCCTGTTTCTGTGAAGCCATTGTAACTGAAAACTCTTCACCAGGGAGTACTGCCAGTCCTTCATGCAGGTCATAATATTCCTCTCAAAGACAGCGAGTCACCAGCAAAAGCCTCTCTGAAGTTTCATTCTCTACAAACCTTTCAGGTAAATAAAGTGCTTTTTCCCCCACCTGTTCTGTTTGTGCTTTCCCCCACCTACTCAGGTTTCTGTTTGAAAAGTGGGGAGAGGAGAATCTCACTCTGTTTTTACAGCGCAAAATATTAATTTATGCTCACATATCACTTACTGAACTTGTATTATATACGCTGATCGATGATTTCATGTACTAAAAATCAGCAATTGCCTCAGGGTCTGATTCTCTGTCACACTAAAGAACTCTCAACCTCTGCAAACAGCAGAGACTGAGCCATAACTACTTGCTTTTCATGTGTACAAAGCACTACGTGGAGTCCCTGATGGCAAACAGATCATATCACTAAGTCAACAACACAATGTAGGCATTTAACAGCCATTCCTGCTGGCCCAGGACACGTGAGGCAACAACAAGCCAAGTGCCCTTCTCACACTGGAAAAAAATGAAGGCACCTTTAACACCAGCAAGACCCCCTACACAGTGGATATATTTTTTATTCAAATTACAAAGTTAACTTCAATGAATATTAAATTCTTCAGGAATATTGACTCAAATTTGGATCACTATCTCAGAGTTTTGCACTGTGCTCCACAAACATTAAGACAATAACAGGCAAGGGCTAAGCATGTTTTGGATGATAGGGCCAGGAGAGAGAGGAAACCCAGGGTTAACATGCAACACTTGTCCACTTGACAGTTAGACTCTTCATTCAGATATAATGAATCCATTCTACATAAGTTTAAATGAATTCTAACGTAATATTCTGAAATAATTCAAGCAAAGAACAGGGCTGTGTGTCCTGCCTAAAGAATACTGCTGCTTCAAGGTATTGCAGTGAAAACAACTGTAAAGAAATTTTTAACATTCACCATTAAGGCTTATGTGCCAAGGAATGTTTCTATTTTGAGACCCATATGATGGACTTCCTTTGATTGGAAATATCTACCTAGTTCTAGGATCTGAAGAAGCTTCCAGCAAAAAAGGAATCTCAGACTTTGAATTAACCACCTTAAAATGATAGGGCATAAAAAAAAATCCATGAAACCACCTTTTTCTTCCATGTGTGAATGAGATGGATCTGTATGCATGCTCCATGGAAAAAACATTTTGACCATAGTGTAAGAAGAGAAAGACATTTTGGCTGTATTTGAAGGCACGCAGGAGCCATCCATCCCGTGTTTTTACAGGCTCTGGATCCTGTTTGATACAGAGCAGATCCTCCTTGAGTAGGCAGCACCTATGACACGGGCACTTGTTTCATCCACTGAGATGTGGTCCTGGCTAAGGTTTCTTTCCCTGTTATCTCAGAGTGGAGGCAATCTAGGGCTCTCCAGATAAGGCTGTGTACATAAGGCTTGTTTGGACGTAGAAGTTTTTATGGCAGATCCTGCTTTTAAAGTTGATCTTTTATTGGCAGTGTATGACTGACAGGCAGCTGGCTTGAGCCTCCGGCACTCCTGGCAGAGAGGCACTGTCTGTGCAAATCTACTTCAGTGGGCATCAGCCAAAGGATCCAAACCAAAGACTCCAGTGCTATCAGGTCTGGAGAGACAAAATAAGCTCAACATCTTCCTGATGAGCCACTGTACAGTGACAAGTCTATGCTTTTGCTTAGCTGAAAAAAGATTTATACTCAATTCACAAGAGTGTTGTAAGAATTGATTTATGAATACTTGCAAATTACTGTGGAACAAAGATATTAATAGCAAATAAGTTTTATTGAGCACTCCAGCTAGTAAATGCAGGAACAACTTCTAGCATATGGTTAACTTTTGCTTCATTCTTCCTTTCAGTGTTTTGTTTCCTGTTCTTTATAGTCAAATAAATTAGGGTGAGGTTACAGCTCTTAAACAACTCTACTTGGACGTTCCTACTGTGTAGCAAAATATGAAAACATGGATTTTACAATGTGATTATAAGAAATCATGCTAAAAAATAAGCTTTGTAATATCTGCTGTTACTCTTAACATCTGTTGCCACAGTGACACCTGGCTCGGGGCCTCTGTTTGCAGATGAAGTTCAGGCAGCAGAAGAAGGAAGTGTAGTTCCTTGACAGAGCTCCCTAAGTCAACACGTGTCACTGGCTTTATTGCAGTGAGTCACCCCTCCAAGCCTCTGTGTGCTCAGCACCTGACAGGGAAAGGAGACTTCACCATTTCAGGGACTCTAGCACAGCAACTACTGCTCTTGGACTACAGTTACCACAATTACTGATTGTTGGAACCTGAGTCATGAATGTGAGATACATAACCAAGCTTTCACAGGGCTGGAGGGCAGATTGACACCAAGGGCTTTGTGTCACTCCCATCTACAGAGGCACCACACTGCTTCTAGCTGCTTAGATCTTCAGCAGTTGTAGAAAATGAGACACTGAGGAGAAGGACATGGGGGTTTTCATGCCACATTTCTCACACGGACATGCCTGAAGTCCCACTGAAACAAATGGACCTGGTTTTAGTGTGTAAAATATTAATTTTATGTGGCAATATTGTGCAACATTGAATGTTTATAACCATTTTCACAAGGCATCTCTCTGTCATGCCCAGTACCTTAAGACATTGCATTTTGTAACTTTGTCAAAGAAGTAGAGAGGGTAATGGGAAAGGAATCAGTTCATAAAATATACTAAAATTCTGAAAAAGGCTGTGACAGAATGTCCAGCATCTTTCAGATACCACCTTCTGAACTGAAATCTTCAATCCAAGCTCCCACCCCACACATGTCTTTCTTTTAGTGGGGGCTGTCCTGGTGCTGTGCGTGCACCATGTCTCAAACTCTGGGAAAGCCCTTGGTGTCCTCTTAATGGAGAAAGAAAATTGCTTTTCCATGAGTGTGTTTAATTATTAATAGGAAGGGATTTTCCACAGGCAGCTCAGAATAGAACTATCTGTTGAAAAGTTAAGCAATCTTTTAGATCTCTAGGTTTCTCATCTGTTTGGATCCTTTGGGGGACAGATTCTGCGAAACCTATTGGTCTGGATTAAATTAGAATAGTTCCCACTTTGACCTGTAGCTGGAGGAAGGGTTATTTGCCTTTGCCACTTTCAAATACTATTTTGAAGTAACATCATGTACTCTTTCACATGTGAGTGTGTTCAGCGCTGTTTGTTCCTCGGTCCCAGAAACCCCAACCAGGTGCATTTCCCAGGTGCTACCAAAATAACGCTCCAGGGAGGGGGAAAAACCACAAACAGCTGTGCCTGCCCATGTAGAATGTGAGATGGCAGCTGTACGTGTTACCCAACTTCTAGAGTCCTTTACTCCATCAACAAATACAAGGCTACTACCTGGTGCCTTCTACCAGCTACACATTTTGGGTGTTGTCTTTAAGTTTGTTAACATCTGTGGTGAGAAAAGGCATGAAGAAGGATGAGATGCCTATTTAGAGTCCTCTGAGCCAATGTTACTGCTGTGTGTGAATGAGAAACTCTGAAAGAAAAAGCTGAACAACACAATGCTCCCTTCTGATCTCATGAGAAGGTGTTCAGCTTCCTCTCTTCCTACATTTCTCTTGGGAATCCAGTGTAGTTCATGTTCCTCATCTATGTTTTGCTATTGATAAGACAAGAAATCTACAACACTTTAAAGAATTACATATCATCCATTCAAGATGGAGAACTGCATTCCAGCCTCCTCAAATCCTTGTGAAAACCCTTAGAATCCAGATGAAAAGCAGCACTGAATCTTTGGCAAAGTTAAGATGATGCCACATAAAGGAAGCTTAAGGAGATATTAGATGGGAAGGAAAGGGGAACAGTGAAAACACAACATGCAAATGGAGTCAATAACATATCATTAAAAAAAAAGTAGGCAAAAAAAAAGTACCTCAAATGACAAACAAGTTGCAGCACTGCTAATGCTTGTATGGCTGATTGCATAGAAGCACATGAGGTAACAGGGTGAACACCCCAATACCTTAGGGGGAATGAATACCAACAGGTTTTTAAAACCATGACATGTTGACTCTGGGCTAACGCTGGGAACAAAAAGACACTCAGCTCCCACTCACCTGGCTGACATAAGCAGAAATTCATGATGGCATAAGCAGCTCCTGGCCCCACCACTCCTCCTCCCTGCTCATCCCTTCCCTCTTGTGCTGACACAGCTGTGCACACCTTCACCTGACTGAGCCCATTGGGGCACCAATCCTGCTCCAAACACCTGGCACAAGGGAAGGGCACCAAGCAACAAGGTGGGGAGCACTGCTGAGCTCCATCATGGGTTCTGGCAGCTCTGGCTGCCAGCATTTCTGGCGTCTTTGGCCTTGGCTCTGCAGCCACTGCCTGACAGTGTCTTCTTGCAAGGTGGCTCTCAGTGACCAGCCCACAGTGGTGGTCTGACTTGTCGTTTAGTGTCCCAACTGCCCTTGCATGGCATGGCAGTGTCTTTAGTCAGGAGCAGGGGTGCTACAATGAAGAAGTGCATTTCATTCATAACACTGGCTGTATTGATTTCTCCCAAGAGTTGGTATTTTGAAAGGAAAATATTTAAGTTTGTCAATTTCCTATTTTGCCTTGTGATCTAATGTATCTGTTTTCTCTATCCTTCCTTGGCACCACACTAGTTATTAGTTATTTATAGAGCAAACAAAAATGGGATAAACTCTTTAAAAAAATAGATATGGGAAAGGCATGGTCTCCAGTGCTAAAAGTCTGATTTTAGATGTGATGGGGGAAAGTGGGAGTGAGAAGGTTGGAGGTTGAGATGGGCTCGTGGACAAAGATTACAGCATAAGTACATTTTGGATATTCACTTTTTATAATAATATTGTTGATTCACAGAAAATCATTATTTTGCCATCCTGAACTCATACCTCAGAAATAAGTAGCTTTCTCATCTTTTGGTACGGTGGTTATGAAAAATTTCATTGCAAACTGTCTTCATGCTGTTTTTTTACCTCTGTTGTTTCTACTGGGAAACAAAAATAATGTTAACAGTTCAGTAAAGCCTAGCTTTAGAATTCAAAATATCAGGAAATTTAAAGTTTAAAAATCAACAGCAATTTTTCTGTCCTGTGTTGAAGGAGCTAGAGTCCTAAATTAGATATGATGTTTCATGAAAGTCAAATCTGAGATCTGAAGTGAGAAGTAGCATGATCAAACAAAGACAGGTGGAGCTGGAATCGTACGCTTGTTTTTGGGGGGAAGCATATGTCTCTGTGACCCCTTCAAAGATCACGTTGCAAGCTGAAGAGTAACACATGGTACAATAACAGCTCAAGTGGGAAAGCTGGATGAAGTTGTGGAAAAAACAGTTCTACAGAAAAATAAAGTGGATGGATCTTAATACAATCTAGCTGTATTGACAGAAAAGAGGAAAAAATAACAAAAAATAATCTCAACCAAGCCAGATTGGAAAGATGGTTTCTGACATTCAGTCATATCAAGAAGTAAATTTGATTTAAGACATATAAGAGATGGAGAAAAAATTACATGCTCCAGTTTCTCCTTAATCTGAAATGCATTTAACAGTATGAAGCCCAGCTGTAGTGGACAATCCACAACATACCACTTCCCACTTCCTCCTACTCTAAGCTCTCAGGTTTGCTATATTCTTCTGTTAAATTAAACATATTGAGTTGTATTTTATTAATCGTGATGAGATTTGTGTAATAGAACTTTTATCTCCATCAGTGTTCCAGTTCCATTAAACATACTATTTGGTAAGACATGTCTTTTGTCCAAAAAACCATGCAAATATCAGCTGCAGAGCTGTAACTTATCATTTTGGTGAAGCCTGAGTTTTTCTGACTAGCTAGCAGAGGGATCTCCTCTCAGAGAGAACTGTAATACAGTCAAAAGGTCAAATTTTGATATAGTTTTTGTAAGAAAATTTGCCTCAGGTGCTGTTATATTTTTACCCTTAAGGAAAATAGTCATCCAGATCAAACTGAAGCATTGATATGAACAGGTGATCACTATTTTGTAGAATAACACTGGAGAGAAACAGGTTGAAATGTCAAATGTGAACTGCTGTGAGCTTGTTTCTCATCATCCTTGCTACAGGACCTGACTGCTGCTCACATTTAAAAAACCCAGCACCTCACCTGAGAAGACCTCAGCCAGCTGAAGGATGTGTGTGCATTTGTGGACAACACTTGCTTCAGGACCTAATTATCTTCAGGGTTTTGTCAGCGTGGCTTTGGCACCTGTAAAAAAAGCCTGCTGCATTAGGCTGGTACTATTAGTAGACCACTTGAAATAACTGGCTGGCTCTCCCTGAGGGTTCCATTAACTTCTGGGTGCCTCCTTCTCCACCAGGTAAAGCCTGCAATGTGTGTTGGCTCTGTGTTGCATCCTGCTGTTTATCTGTGGCAGGCAAGCAGCAGCCCCTCTGCTTCCAGAGCTTCAGCCTCTCCCTGTGCTGGTGATACATTACTCCTCGAGTCCTTTCTGCCAATTGTTCTTGGCAAAGGGACCAGGGAAGACTTTTGTTGTTGCTGGCTGTTATCTCTGCCTCTGACTCCACTTGGCAGAGGTGCAAATCCATCTCTCTGGTGTGGAAACAAGCTGCTGGACTTTGGATGAGTCAACTCATTAATAAACAAAGCCTTACAAAGGAAGCAGGGATCAGTCTTAACAAAATAAATGCTTTGAAAGTTTACTGGATGCTAGGGTATTTGTCCTCCCCAGCATGACACTGCTTTATCTTGGGCCCCAGCCTTCCTATCAGAAAATGGGGAAGTTAGTAGTTTATCAAATTTTAATCAGCTTAAATGTTGATGTATTACTTACATAGCATGGAAAGTATTTTCTCTGTTGTTACTGGTGAAAGTGGGCTATTTTTAATAATTAATTTATATCTGTTTCTATACCTTCCCCACTTTGTGGAGTGCCAGTGCTAACTGGAAAACCTTCCATCACCTACTGCTTACCCTATCTCTGTGAAGGAACCCAAGCCAGCTGCTCTGTGGGAAGCTCAGGACTAAGGTATTAAATTCTCATGGAATTCTCTTCTTTGCTGAAGCAGAAGTATGTGATCAGATTCAGGAACATGGGACTTGGAGGATGGGGAGTTGTAGCTTTTTGGTGGATGGGGTTGGTGGGGTTTACTTTGTGTTAGTTTTGGGTTCTTTCAAGGAGAGGATATTTGGATTTTCTCTTTGTCCATAACCCACTGTTGACCAGGAAAAAATTCACTTGGATGGGGCCTTTGTTTTTGTCCAGCAACACCATTTTAGAGGCGAAAGGAAAAGCCTGGCTCAGCTTTCTTGATGCTCCTTATGCCACCCCTAAGGAAAGAAACCCCACTTTCCTTGTGCCAGCACTGGGAAAACCTCACAGTTTCCTCATCTGCAAGATGTCCCCAGGCAGATGCCCTTCTCTCACGTTCAGAAGCCAGCCTTGCTCTCCAGTAGACACTTCAACGATCAGTCCCCACTCAAGTGCACATCTGCCCCAGTGGTATTAAAACAAAGCAAGATAGCTACTTTACACTTCAGAAAAGCTGGAAGCAAAAGGAGCTGTAGGCAAACATGCTGCTGCACTATTAATTCCACATAAAGCAAATATGGGCACATAGATAGAAAGCTTATTTACAGCCAACTCTTACTAAGCAAGAGCAACAAAGTATTCCAAGTTTGGCACAGCCTACAGCCACTTTGCCTTTCAATAACTTTGCATGGTAAATTTATTTGAAAGCTCAGAAAGTCACTCTAATGGCATGGATGTATTTGCTTTATAGGGGAAAAAAATTGTGGTTCTATTTTCCTAGTAGAAGCATGTCCTCTTTGCCCCAAGTCAATGTGCTATTTAGTTTCCCCCCACGGCACCTTTCAAAGCCATGCAGGGACCCAATGTCACCCCACCTCCTACAAGGTATTTCCAACAAACTGCACAGGTTGTTCTTCCTGCCCAAAATTCACTGACAAGTTTAACACTGGAAATAAACCAGATATGACCAGCCATGTGCATTCTCCCCTTCAAGATTTTTGTGAAATGCACAGGAATGTTTATCTATCCAGGAAAACAACGAGGTCCAATAGGATGTGGGAATCTTAAAGGAAAAAGGATACATCATACTTTCAGTTAAATGTGGGGTTTTTTATTAGTTCATTCCTAGAGTTCCCTAAGAGTTAGAAATCAGCTGTTACACAATATACAGGATGAAATAGATTGTTTGAAGAACTAAAATCCATAGAAAACACATACCTTAAGACAGGTGTCTGATGAAATGCCTTCATCTGTGTTAAAAAGTGTTGTGCAAAGGACAGTGTTCAAGAGTTAGGAAAGGTCACAATGAAACTAGGCCAAGAAAGCCAATGGAAAGTTTCATAACCAGACTCCTTCAACAAAGCATGGACAATTTTCCCAGAAAGTTCATTGACAAAGCAGTTGGTCAATGACAACCTATCAAGGACAACCTATGTTGCCCACAACCTATATGTTGTTTGTGCACAACAAATCAATTGTGTGTTATATAAAAACCTAACTTCCCTAATCAGTTCTAACAGTCAAATAGATTTAATCAATTTTCTCTCTACTCTTGGATAATAAAGGAATATGACTAGATCTACATTTTACTTTGTGCTGTTTACTGTATTAAAAACTCCAGACTCCATGCCACACCTCTAAAACTTTCTCCCTACAGACACATCTCTCAAAACTTCATTAGATTTTGCTGTCCTTTTCCCTTCCCAGTCATATTCCTTCTGAGGTGGAGCAGACTGTATTTAGGAGCCCAGGTAGGTATATACTACATATCAAGGTTTTACATTATTTTATTTTTAGTACTGTTCCTTATTCTTCTCTTAATACTAAGTCATTTCCCATGTATCTCTTTGCTTTTCAGCCAACATGGCATGATGGAAAGATCCTTTCTCTCAGTTCTTCACAGCCACATCTGTGCCCTTTACCCAGCTGGTTTCAGTGAATTAAAATTTAGTATATACAAATAGTCAATGTTTTTCTCTACATCACATTACACTGCAATAGCAGCTTCATAATGATGTCAGATTGCCTGATCTTTGTTAGGTCCTTCCACATTTCCTTCTCCTCCTTTCTGAATGTGACTGAGTAATTTCTTTGGGGCATGTGTTGATTTTACGATCCCACTGCTCGCACCTTCCTCCAAATCAAACATTAGAGAGCACCAGCACAAACTTTGGGGAACTCCATTTAACCTTAATTAAACTCTATGAAAACAACTTGCATCCACCTTTTCCGCTGTAGGGTCTCATACTCTCTACCATAAAGTAAACCAAACTGACCTTTTCATGTTAAAGAAAGAAAAAATTGAGGGAAAAAAAATCAGAACTGTGCTACCCCTGATATAGGCTTGTTGAGGAAAAAAGTGGAAGTTAGAGCTCAGAGGGCATCATTGCTCACTAGGAAGCCAAGCACAAAATGGAGAGGAGGGAAATCACAGGAGTGAATGTGACCCTAGAGGGTGAGTCCCACACCACTCAAGGAGGCCATACAAATGATGGCCACACTCTTGGCCAGACCACCAACATCTGGCACGGCCAAAGAAGGGACTGGTCATTGCTGAAACATGCATGTCCTCGAAGACCTCATCTCCTGCAAGCCCAAAGGCAGCTGCTGTACCCATTGCCAAGGGTTTATGGGATGCAAAACCCAAGTCATTAAAAAAAAAAAAAAAAAGGGAGGGAAGAAATGTGCTAAAACTCTCCAATCCTCCCAGGTATAATTACAGAAAATAACAACAAAAATAAGGTGGCTTTTGGCACTTTTGGTATTCCGAGGTGTTTACTGTTGTGAGTCTCGACTGCGGTAACGTGTAGGACGCATAAACAGTGGAGTTGGCCAAGCAGAACGGGCACGCAACTGCTAATTGGGGAAAGTCTGCCCCAGCCTCCGGCCACGGGCTGGCAACACAACAGCCCCCAGAAAGTCAATTTTTATCTTTAATAGTTATCTTAAATGGTGGCTCAACCACCAATCTAAAAATTAAATGAATATCCGTTTAATACGCAAAATAAATGGGTTTTGTTCTGAATATGTATTAGCTTTCATCCCTTCTCTGTTTGTAGCATTTAATAGAAGAAATATATCAAAATAACATAACTGCCAATGCCTTACCTATGTAGTACTCCTGTCTCTACAGTTTGGGTTTCCTCCTTTGCCATAGTTACACAGAAGTTACACAGATCCCAGGAGCAAGATATTATAATTAGCACAAAACACAGCTATTCCACCAGCATATTCAGGGACTGACCCCCCACAAAAAAACCCTGCAATCTCCCCCACTACTATGCTGGGATGCACAGTACAGTTACCCGTTAGAAAGAAACACAATTTGAGACCTTTTCATTCCCTTTCAATTTTAGAGAAAATAAATTTGGAGCCTTGATGACTCAATTATTTGCACAGTAAGAAAAGGTGACAATCCTGTTTTCTATAGACATTAAAATAACGATAATAAATTCCACTCCTCTCTAATAAATTCCATGTTTTTAAAAAAATAAAATATATAATAGTTTGCCCAAGGTTTCCAGACCACATATTCTAAAATATACTTTGCTTCCAAGCAAGCTGACACTTGAGTCCTCTTATCTAATCTTTAGCTGTTTATTGCTCAATTCAATTTCTTCAGATCAAAGGGCTTAGCAAAATATCAATATAGATATTACAGAATACCAAGACATAATGACTCTTCATTTGCTTTACTCAGGTCTCTGGGACTGTTTTTCCTCCCCTCCTTTTTCTTCCTTATGATCCCATAATAGAGTGAGAGTCTGATTCTCAGCCCAGGTTTTCGCTAATTGCACGAGGCCACAAACACTTTGAGTATTAGGTAGGTAAACTACATACTTCTAATTGTGAAAGGTGGCAACCAAAATAATGTTTCACATTGTAAATTATCTGACCTTTTGGTTAAACATCTGTTACTGGCTTAATGGCCACTAACAGTGTTTCAGGAACAGAAATAATTTACTACAGCCTTTTACTCCTTTTGTAATACACTGCCAACTCAGCAACGAGCTGAAGTGAAGCCAAAGGGACAGAACTGGTGGAAAACAGACCATCAAGTCCTACAGCAGTCACAACTATGAGGCCATGTGAAAAAGAACAGGAGGTGAAGCCTGTAGGGCTCTACCAAAACAATTGTGGAAACTCTTAGCTTATCACCTCTTTACCATGAGCAAGAGTAGAGAAGGCAAAATGGAAATAAGAAGTTCACCTTCATACGTGCCTGTTCATGCATCCAGGGCTATCAGGTAGGAAAAGAAAGACCTACTTAACAATAAACTAAATTTAACCTCTATTAGTTTTTGGTTCATGTAAAAGCCACAGTGACATTTTGGGTAAGAGACAAAGTACTCTTATTGCCTACCCTTCACAGGTACTAACAACCAGCCTACTATTCACAAAACATGTCATGAGCCATGAAACATGCTGAAGTTCTTTAACCTCGCTACTCATGAGATGCCTTCCAATTTTAAATGCTTGGAAAAAGCTAGTTTTGAGTTGCGATGAACCAATCAAATCTTGATATAGCAAACAGGATAACATCTTCACTATTTAATAAAAGAGAAATAAATAGATAAGTTACAAAACCTACAACAATAGATTCAATTTGACAAATATCTAAATAGCATGGGCATGAAAGTTCAGTGGCATGAGAACAGTGATTACATTAATCAGATTTCCTCACCACAGTTCAGAGTCATTATTTAAAAGAGGGACTACTTGCTTCTGTCCTCGAGAAGCCATGCCTGATTACAAAACCCCCATCTAAATTCTAGCTGCAGTGAAGTTGATGTGAATTTTGCTAAAGGCTTCAACAGGAGCAGGATTTTGTCCTGTTTTCCCTGGCACAGACACAACACAATGTGGAGACATGCAAAGCCCTCTGCTGTGTCCAGGTCTTTCTGGCCAAGGGATCCCTTGTAAATGCTAAATGTGCTTCCAGATGCTGAGTCCCGACAGACTCTGCAGTCTCTGCTGCTGTGCTGCAAGTGATCTCACACACCCCTGGAGCTGGTAGAGCTCTGTCAAGTTCTCTCAAAGAAGTAAGAAAAGAAAAACAACTCTAAGAAAAGTTATATGATATCCATATGTTCTCATTAAATCAGAAATATCTCCCTTCTTAATTAAACAGAATCGATAGCTCTCCCTTTTAAGAATATTTTCTTCCTACTCCACCCAGATGCAAGAATGAGAGTAAGTTCAATTAAGGGCTTCTAGTTTAATACTACTTGATTTTTGATGTGCATTGACTTGCACTTTCCTTGTTATGATTTCACAAATTTAATAGTGCAAGGTTCCCTGTGCTGTCTTGCTAAGATTCTTCATTTTGGGTCCAAACACAGTTTTCAGAAGTATTTTCCACTTGCTGTTAAACATGTAAAGGGAGCTCTACAAAGATCAAGAGCATCAACTCTTTCCTGAGGAGCAGCATTTCATTTTTTTGTATGCCAATATAATGCCTCTGATACAATCCAAATTGCAATCCCCTCTAAGACCTACTCAAACACAAATTAATGAGTAAGCTGAAGATTACCCTGCAAAAGCAATTATTAATATTAAAAGCATTAATTAAACAAAACCAAAAGAAGAGGCATAAAATGAACACAGAAAGCAGATGTAGTCATTTCAGAGTGACAGAAACTGGACTGAGATAATGCTGGTAAAAATTACACTCACTGAGATGCATAAGAAAGCGATAAAAATGCTTTGTCATTTTTTTCCCCATATGTTTTCCTGGTGCAGCACATATCTGAGACCATATCACTGGCGTTACTTCACAGAGATAAAATGGGAAAAAAAAAGTCTTTATTGTACTTTCCTATCTCTAAATAAATTTGATTCAAGGTGCTTTGCCATCAGGTTCCTGTTCCTTCTCCGTGTAATTTATGTGATTGCAATGAAAGCTCATTAAGAAAGAAGCCTTTGCCTGTCACTGGACAAAGGAGGATGTAAAAGCACTTCATTGTTCCTGCTCTGAAGAAAAACAATTTGCCAGAGCCAGACACCCCTCCCAGCAGTGCCAGGCACATGGTAATTTATTACCTCTGGATGTCTGATTCGAAGTGAAGGAAACTGAAATGTCATACCTTCATTCATAACACCGTCTCATGGAATTATTTTTTCCGGATTCCTGGGAAGTTGAAATATTTGAGAAGAATATCAGGAACTGTTGTTTTAGCCTGTTTGGTGAGTAGATAATTGCCTTCCAACTCTATTCTTTCAGGAAATGATGTGAGTGTTGCATTGTTCCTAGACGGGGGCAGCAATGTTTTTTAACAAGACACACACATACATATTTTTAAAAGAAACAAAACACAATAAAAACATGCAGTCTAAACCACTGTACTGAACCAGACTTTTTGAATCTGGCAGAGATAAGGGATTGGCCCAGACAACATGTCCACATTTCACATAACTCA
Organism: Trochalopteron elliotii; assembly: GCA_024734555.1. Lineage (NCBI taxonomy): Eukaryota > Metazoa > Chordata > Aves > Passeriformes > Leiothrichidae > Trochalopteron > Trochalopteron elliotii. Next base: position 2,033,584 of record JANPWX010000049.1, read on the forward strand.
GAGCATTCTTTAGAAGGGGTGTAAGCAACACTTTTTGTTGAAGTACAAGAAAAGAGAAATTTCAAACAAAACCTTTTATGATGTGAGAGTAAAAAGCTCATTATGTTAAGTGATATCAAGCATGACCAGAAAAGACCCTAGGGAGAAATTACACTTTCTTTATTGGATTCTGTGGGACAAACCAGCCTGGGAACTTGAAAGCAGAAGGAAGGCGCACGTGGAAATCACATCACATATGAAGAATAATTCCTTACCGTGTGAAAATTATTTGAAAATAGTTTTCAGCTAAAGTCTCTCTTTATGGCAGCCTTTTCAAAGGGAGCACAGTGAGGCAATGACCTACAGTAGCACTGACACAATGGCTGCTGGATAACCTCCTTGCAGAGGTATGTGGTCTTAGTCCAGTTACCTGTCAACAGGCAAAATATAACGAGGACTGAAACTTGTAAGAACAAGGGCTCAGTTTGAACTTCTTTCTTTATTTTGACTAAAGATAATAGCAAAAATTTAACACAGTTTTGAATTTCAATTTAATTTCTGATTAAAGTAAAATTGGGCCTGAAAAGGGTATACTTTTTCTTCTAAGGGAGAGGGGCTTAAGGACTATGGGATAGCATTCAGAAACTCCACGATGGCTATCCATGCTCCAGATTGATCACCACATGCTTCTTGAGGACTTGCATTTTCTACAAACAAACTGAAGGAAGATTTTTGCATTTAGTGACCGTGTGCTGATGGTGACGAACTCGGTGGCAAATCCAAACTGTACAACAACCTGATGTAGTGGGCTGCATCTTCCATCTCCTCCCTACCTCAATATCTGGCTAAGAAACAAAAGTCAATAATTAGACAGCTTTATTACATAATATTCTATCTGCTTGTGGATCTTTTAAAGGAAATTGCATCTGCTGTACCATCTGCAAGTCACAGCTGCAAGAGAGTTTCAGAACACAATGCATCCTGGTTACCCTGAATTTATTTCTTTTTAGTACACGTGTATATATTTTGAGATTTGGTGTTTGGTTGAGTCTTTTTACAACCAGAAATGATACCCAGTGATCAGGCCCACTTGTCCTGGATACATGGGTACACAAAAAAGTGTTAAACAAAATGGGAGAAGGCGCTGTCCTACACTAGGTATCCATGCAGTATTTGTATTCTGTACAAGGTGCCCCACATAACAAATTTATTGCATTGGCTGATAAAATGAGCATCTCCAAACTTGCTCAAGACACAAATATCACAGCCCTGTTAGCTTCAAGTGCTTCTTGATTACAGAAAATTTTTCCACTCTGTGGAGTGTATCTGGTGATGTATTGCAGGCTGCTTATTCTAAAAAAAATTTTGAATCCTTAGGACTTTGAGAGTTTGACAGATAACTCCTCCTTAGGCTTCCAAAAGCTAATTTATTGTTTGAAACCAAGCCGCTACCTAGGCATACTACTGTAGTTCTACTTTACCATTTTGAACACTCATTGTTTAGTAAATAAATAATGCTCAATTTTCTTTCAAATCAGTATATTAGAAGGATGCACAATATTTCCTATTTCTGTAATTCAGCTTGGAAGGTTTCTAGTTGACATAGTAAATATTGGAACATGTTTAGAGCCATCTGGAGAGGGGATTTTCAGGAACCGGAATTTATTTAATGAGGGCTAAAAACATCTGGAAAGGACAAACTTGTGTCCACTCATAAAGGACTTCCTATGACCTCAAGCAATCCTGAACTGAATTTCCCAGGGCTAAAGCTACTGAAAAGTGCTGTGCATATTCCAGAACATGTTGTAGCAAGAGGTGTTTTTGCATATCCTAGTTTGGGAAAGCACTGACTAGGGACCACCTCCCCCCCCACAAGCCTTCCAAATCAAGATGCCAAATTTATTTTTTACAATTAATTCAAAGACAAGTAAAAATACTTATCCAGTTCCTTCAACATTTACTGCAGTAAGAACAAAAGTTGTTTTTTTTTTTCCAGATTAAAGAAAATTGGGACCATATGTCATCAAATGCTGGATGAATTTATAGAATATGTCCATCTCAAAATGTTAGTAATGAGTACCAAGCAAAAGTCATAAATAGTGCTTTGGTTCCCACTAAATTCCATTACATCACACTACATGCAATGTCTGATAAAAAAGAAAAATAATAAAAAAAATATACTCAATTGCAGATATCCTTGTATCCACCCAGTGAGTCATTATTGGGGAAGACTGAGGAAAGGCAAGATTTTACTTCAAATTAGTTTTAACATATAATATTACCCAGCCTTCAGTACAGTTGTCTCAAAAGTTCATTGTGAAAGGGTTGTTATTTTCTTCACCAACTACGAAATTATGTTAAATAAAAATCTGAACCACCTATGCTCTGATTTGGCCCAGATAAAGCATATAAGGTGGCAAACTCAAATTTAGCTGGATAGTTCTACATGATTTCTAGTTAGGAAGTACAAGTCTGAGCCTGGATTTTCAAAGCTACAATTTTACATCCTAGCAGGACAATTTTCTTCTTTCTAATGCTCAGCACTGTCTTGGGTAAATTTGTTCCTACTTTGCTCATTGCTTATATACGAAACTGCCAAGGTGCTGCAGGCAAAACTGTACACTCTGCAGAACTGGAAGGTACATGGATATGGAGTAATGTATTTCTACAAGATTTCTTTCAACCCTCAGAAAACTCCCTTTGTTAATTGCTCAAAATAGACTCTGATGCTTTTGACTTCTGCCTTCACTTTTAAGTGTCTACACAATTTGGGGTTTCTGAACAATCTTTGACTAAACTATTTACGGAAGTTGTGTTAATCATTAATATCCCACTACAGCTGCTTCAATTCCATCTTCCTGCAAATTCTGCTGCACCTTGAAACACAGATCACAAACTTGACCAACAGCATGGGGCATACTGCATCTTTAATACTTTGAGAAGTTAATTTCACTATAAGCAATTAAAATAACTGGCCTGTTTCAAAAATGTGTAGCACAGTAATTTGGTTCACAAATTTTATTTGCAGAAGATCCAATTTCCTTTTTATGGCACAATCTCCTTCAATAAGCTTAAATTTTTGCATCACATCTTCAGAAAACCTGATCCACTAAAACCAACAGTAGTAAGAATGCAGGCCTTAAAAGTTTTAATCTCGAACATTTGAGCCTAATCTCAGATTATGAGAATGTAAAAGAACTGCAAACAACATTGCTCTCATCAGCACAGGTTACATAAATCACTTTAAGAGCATCCTGTTCTAATGGGGCATATGCCACAGGTAAATAGTGTCACTTTATATTTAAAAGTATTCAGCTTCATCCACAAAATGTCTTTTACTTACACAAAACACTATGTTACAACTGAACAGCTGCATTTATGCCTCATACCTTGTATAAAACCAGGCCTCCTCCTTCTCCAGACTACACTGACACCTGCTGGGGAACTTCTGTCAACCTCAGAATCCACACCCGTGAGACGTATTAAGCATTTTTCAACACAGCAGTGAACTGATTCAATTCATGTCTGATTATCCCATGTGTTTACCGTATAGCTTAACCTCTGAAAAAAACCCACGATTTTTGAGGAAAGATCTAACGAGCCATAAATTATTAGAGAAGATGTGATGTTCCAGTAGCAATGATGTACTTTTTCTATTAAAAGTATTAGCCAGTGTCACCATAGAAAGAAGCAGAGAAAGAGCATACAAATCAGCATTCTCTGTCATTCCTATGGTTAAAACAATGTAGTAGGCCTTAGATATAATTCATTCCAAGAAGAACAGCACACAGGTTCATTTTTAGTGTAAGGCAGTTTAAAAAACCCCAAACCCTTAAATTCCTCTCCAGCTCCCCAATTTATTATTTCTCCTAAATACAGCAGGGGCAGGTTTCATACAGCAGTTCCAAGGAAGACACCAGCTTCTTGCTATGCGTTCATTAGAACGGAAAGACTAAGAAAACATTCCAGTGGTTACATGACACCCAACCCCATTTTTGGTTCCAAAGAACAGTTTGGCTAAATAAGCAGCCCTAATAGTTAAGTGAAAAGTTAGCACAGTCTGGTACGAGGACAGATTGCAAAACTCACCTTTCATAACTAGAAGTTAATATTGAGGACCTTTTTCAACTCCTATTGGAATCCAATGCAAACTCCTATCAGGTTTAACAGGGATTAAAACAAGATTTTTTAATACTATGGAATTCAGTCATGTAAAATTCCAAGTATAAGGTGAAACATGTCCTTTGTGCATGAATGGCATAAAACCAATTATTAAACTATTGATTTTTCTATTTCTTCCAAATAACCGAGACTGTGAAGAACAAAAACTTGAATTTTGCAAAGAAAGCTGCACTGTGGAGAACTATTGTGTCCAGACAGACCATAGGCGCCCTTTAATAAAAAAAATGCTGAAGACAGGAATCCTTCTTTATCAGTCAGACATATTAGTATTGGACACATCAGGTACTGGTCGAGATTTTTTTAAGCATTTGGACAGAAAAATAGGTTTTCCTACAAATGTTGGCAAGTTGCTTCAAAGATGATTAAGCATTAACAACTACTTACAGCATATCATGCCAAAAAAGTGAAAGTTACTAAATGAAATTATTTCGGGAACAAATATTTTTCATTTAGTTCCCACAATGAATAACATTGACCAAGACGTAAACAGATTTTGAAGAAGTGTGCTTTCAAATGATCTCTAGCATAAAAGATTCTTCAGCATAAAAGATTCTGAAATTCTGAAAGAGGAACACATTTTCAGTGTCAGTACTTAAACTTTCAAAAAAATCAGGAGCGCACACACCCCAGGTTTTGGAAATACCACTTTATTTTCCAGTGAATATCCAACTTATAACACTTGCATCATTGCTTATGAGCCTCCAAATTGATGAAATACTAAAACCTACAGCTCCAGTGCATTAGTTAATTAGATATCTAATTCTTAATAAAAATTATCAGTGCAAAAATAAAAATTAATTCAGTAGGCAGTTAAATGCATTTTGTTACAAAGATATTTGGGCTTTGAGCACATATACATCAAATAATCTGGTAAGAAAAGCCACTTCCAGTCTGTGCTCCAAACAAAACTATTCCACATCCAATTCTAAAGACAGACAAGAACTAATTTTTTCTTTTTAAATGAAAAGTCTGAGCTTAGTTACAACACTCATCACGGGTACACAAGCTGAGAAATATTACAGATGTCCTTCTTTATTCAGATAGGAGTTGTTCAAAAAGAGGCTTTCCTATTTTTCATGTGTGATCCTTTTGAGACATCTCTGTTTTTTCCATTCAGAACAGAGAATTAACAACATTCCAGTGTGCCCCAGTGTTGGCAAATCCTCTTTTCAGTCCAGATACACGATGATGATTGATGAAGCTGTTGGGCCTACGGTAGCAGGCAGAGCAGCTTGGCAGGAATTCAGTGTTATTGAAAGAAATCTCAAATACTTATTCCATCTCCTCTACTAACTTTAATCACACTATCAACATGCTGCCAGGAATGGAGCCTTGAAACCAAGCCATAAACCTACACAAGCAACCCTTGTTGGTGTATTACTGCTGCAATACAGGTAAAGCATAAATTCTGTTTATTTTTACCTGTTTCCATTCTACATTGGACACCAGCTAAATTATGGAAAGATATTTCCTGCACTAACAGTTAGCTTGCAGCAAATTTCATTAAGGTACTATGTTTCATTTTCCTTGGTTAATGAACTGATTAATTGAAGTTCTTCAGTTACACTGCTGGTAACTGCAAGTTTGGGATAAAGGAAAGCAGTGCAGGAGCGTATTTCACATACGCTGTGAAAGTTGGTAAGAAAGCAGATCAGTACTACAGGCATTTAACCACTAATCTTCTCATTTGTTATGCTGATAAAGAAACAAAAATCTTACCTCAATTGCTTCATAAAGTTCTGACAAGCTTATCCTAAGCAAACCAACAGCATGCCAAGTATTTAAGGTAAAACTGTACTAGCTACAAAGCTAATACAAAGACTGATATGCTTCTCATGATCGCTTTTTTAGCTTGTTTTGGCTTTGCTTAGAACAGTAAAGCTTAAAAAGAGAGGCCTGAGACATTTAGAGGGAGAAAAAAAAAGGAATCGTTGACCAAGCTTACCTACAATTTTTATGTTAACAAAAACCACTCAAATTGCAACTTCATAATAATGAACGTACAACCCAAAAGTTTTAATTACAATTGGATTTAAAACTCTGTTGAAATCCTTCACTGGTTAATCTTCAAAGTAAAATATTCCATAAGACAAGTTTATTCTCTTGAAATCCACAAGCAGAATATAGAGTTTTCCCAGTGAATTCTCAGCTAACTATGGCTGGAATCTATTAACCTACTTTTTGGGAAAGGGCTGTGGCTGCACACCAGGATAGCTGATATTACATTAGTCTCTGTTTTCCCAAATGATACGATGCTCTGCTGATGGGAGAGAACTCCAGTTTGCAACTCCCTGAGCTGATGTAGTCACACCATTTTCAGTTCCACCTTCCAACAAACAAAGAAATACTGGCATTCCACCTGCTGTGAACCAAAAAAGCATAGATAGGCACTTGAGTTGAAAGTATGCAAACCTTTTCTTCCCGTACCAAGCCTGTAGAAGAAATTCTCCTTTTTTCTATCAGCTTCAGCTTTCCAAAAGAACCTCAATTTAAGTCAGAAGCAACTGAGCATGGCACAAATCCAGCATTATTAAAAAAGGTCTTAAAAAGAAACGTATTTGGCCAGTTCCTTCTCCATGTCGGAATACTGCTCCTTGAGGCGCTCCATGGCTTTTCTGTGCTCTTCATCCACCTCCGCACGTTTGTTCTGCTGTTCTTTCATGAACTCCTCCCAGTGGGCAAGGCACTTCTCCTCACGAGCCATCACCTTGTCTGCTTGAAGCTGACAGGAGGAAAAGATGAAGTTTTTAACAATCATTTCCACATTAAAACAGGGAGGTTAATGAGAGCTACATAATGTTGAAGTATCTGGAAACTAGGAAGAAAACACATGGAAAAGGGAAACTAAAAAGAAAACATTTATTTTTGTATAGTCAGTCCCAGTGGTAAGATGTCTGCAATACTATTAATGTGATTGTATCAGCAATGATGCTATTTCTGTAAAAAACAACAACTTAGAGATTAAATGTTTTGAAACTGGCAGCTAGTGTTTCTGCTTTAGCCAGCTAGCTCTCATTGTGATTAATGACTTTCTTTGTAAATAAGTTATTTTTCCCCTCATACTTTCCTACTCCTTGGCTTCTGCTAAGTCTAATTCTGTTCATTATCTTATCTTGAAAAAAAAATTAAAAATGTCTAGATATCTAGAAAAAGAGATCACACACACACCCAATGCACATGACAAAATGCAGCGTAATTCTGTGGATTGCTTGCAAGCTGTATTGACAGTCTGGCCCCCTTATATTACAGGTGCAGAAGCCAAAATAAATCTAGGCAGTTGTTCTTCCATTTGCTCCATCTCCCAGCAAGGGAGGATTAATCCTTTTCTTAGCTCCTCTCCTTTTCAATCTATCAGCAATGACTGTTTCTTCTGTGTGGCATTTTTGTCAAATAAAGGCTCTGAGAACCCATTTATGTATTCTTAAACACTCTGCTCTTCTTCAAGACCACACAGCATCGCCTAAATACACAACTTTTTTCAGTGCAGCCTTTGACACACTTTAACATCATTACACCAAGATCCATTTTGTTTGCAACAGATACAGTAACATCTACTGACAAAATACACCAGTGCACACTAAAGTTTGACTGGTACACTACTTTCTATTCAACAGGTCTTGAAACATTGGTGTTTCAAATACTTTTTGACACAATTACACATCACCTTCCCAAACCTGACACAACATTCTGCCAAAATCTCATTATTTTTTCAGAACACACCATTTCAGAAAAGTAAGGAAAAGGTATTTCTCCTCAAGTGGCTGCACTACAAAGACAACTTTTATCTGTGTTTTTAAAAAAGCTACCTATATGTTACTACTCCCATTCGGAAAGTTTCAAGCCAAAAAGCCCCACTTAAGAAATGCTACCAATCCTGGATACCTATAACTACTCTTCCACTACATATTTAAAAAAAAAAAAAAAGTGGAAATATAGAGCTAATATGTTTTAAAAAGAACAGTCACCATTCTTGCTAACTGACTGTTCATTTTCTAAGTTATAAATTTCTTAAACTTTTACTTCAAACAAACAGTATCAGAACTGTAAGAATTTCCTGCCTCTCTCTGAGTATCTACTCTAGTGTCAGACACAAGGAAACTCTGTCAGTGCTCAGACGTGTGCTGTTTGCCAGTATTCAACTGCAACAGGGTTTCCTATCTTCATCAGTTGCAAAAGAGGAAAAAAAAACATGACTATCAGCTTACATCCACTGATGCACAGCCTGTTTTGCTTGATGGCCATGGAAACGTCTTTGGTTTTTCCTGAACTAAATTATTATCAAGAGCATTTTGCAAGTAAAGAGATAATGCAGGAACACAATAAAGAAGTAGTAATGGGAATACATGAAACTAATTTCTTGGTTAATTTTTCAGGTTGTTAGATTCAGAGCACATGTATTTCAAATAAGCAAAGAGGAGCCAACTGAAAGGGTTCCAATGATTCGCATGTTCCTATAATATAGCCCTTCATTAAATAACCCATCCACAAGTGAAAAAAACCATTTCCTTTTCAACAAGCAATATATATAATATGGTCAATGTTCTCTGCAAACTAGGAAAGATTTACATTTCCATTCTGGTAGGTTAGGAGATGTTTTTTGTTCCACAGAAAATAAGCTTTTTTATATTTAAGTTTTCCCTGTATGTGACAAATGTTATAGTCTGAGCTAGGAGGGAAAATAAAGCAAAGGAAATAAAAAAAATAGTTTCCATATATCAGGAGATTGTAGAAAGAGTTAGCCAGATCCATTACCTTTGCAGTGTACATTTTATAAGCGCAGAAATTACCCCAAAAGAACTTTTACTGCAAGTATATAAGGTACAGAAAAATATGTTTTTAAGTCTTGCTATACTGAAGGCAGACAAACTTGCTGTTAAGCACAAGACTCTTGGATCACAAAATAAAAATCTCTCCATCCAACCTTTACCTTTCTTGCTTCATACTCCCTCTCTTGGAGTCTATGGATCATAGCGTTGGCAGCTTGCACTGAAACAACAAATTGCAATAGATCAGTCTGCTGCTGTAAATCAAAGAAACCTGCCTGAAAGGGATTTAGAAGATGGGAGGCTGTTGCAAAGTGAAGATTATATCCCACTGTGTCACTTAACTCTGCTGAAAAGTCAGAGTACTTCTGTACTTCTACTTTCTGTACTTGCAGAAAATGCTTTACACTTACAACTTTTACACGTACAAAAACAAGTAGGCATATTTCAGAATTCAACCTTTGTATGTTCTAGAGGCCAAAAGCAGGAAGGCAGTGAGGTCCTCTTGTGCCCACACTCTTAGTGCTGCTGATGGGCTGGAGTGCACTACTCAGCACCTCAGAAGACATCAAAAACCACTCTCAAGTCAGTAAGTAGAAACAGGTGACCAAACTCTACATTTTAGTTAGCTGGGTTTTTTTTTTCCCTTATTTTTTTCCCCATCAGCTGTGTATAGACTCCACATGTACATCTTTATGCTGAAGTCCATGTCTCCTCTCCCAGACTAAGCCTGGAAAAACTTGTCAACGGAAATAGTAACTGTATTCCTTCTTATGCACCTTTTCCCCCCTAATTTATTTAACACTTAATTTTAACACAGAATTAAATATGCTAATTTCCCAACCAGCATGCAATCCTGGACAACTGGCTCAAGCTCCTGCTGCTTGAGCAGGGAGGTTGGACATGACCTCCAGAGTCCTTTTCCACCTCAACCATTCTGGGAGGCTACTACTGGAGATGTACTGCACAGCTGCCATTAGAAAGTCAGGGAGCAGCACTGAAGGTTCACCCCAGATAGATGGTATTAGAATGCCTTATTTGCATGACTAAATTTTAAGTTTGGATGTTTTCCTGCAATCCTTTTGGTGTGTAAAACACCATTTGCTATTCTGCATATGCCAGATGCCATATCAACTAGTTACAGGAAATTAAATGCTTATACAACATGCCACACATAAATTGTAACAAAACCCACAGTGGCATGTTTCAACTCCATAAATTTGGCAACTAAAGCTGTGTACCCGCACTCTCTTAGAATCTCTTTTGAAGAAGCCATCCTGCTAAACGAGTAAGAAAAAAAAAGAACACTTTAAAATTAGTACAAATTTTAAACATTCCTTAAAAATCTGAGCAGCAAAGAAATATATTAGTAAGGATGAAACTAAGATTAGCATGCAATTACTATTACTTCCCAATTTGTGACTGAATAATAATAAATTTCATAGCTATACAGCAGTAAGTTTTAAGTGATGAGAAAGAGTATTATGCATTCCTGTGGGAAAATTAAGAAACTTGAAGGTCACACCACAGCATGCTTGCAGGAAACCAGGAAACTGAAATTCTGTCCATGGCTTTAGTCAATGTGGAGCACTATTTCCAAGTGAATAGGAAAACAATGAGCTGAAACAGCTTCTACTTAAATCAACAGAAAACTTATAAATAACCTTAGCAAGAGTTGATTGGCTGAACTAGTATGTATCAAAAAACATCCCTGTTGTTTCCTTTTTAAAGTTGCACAGAAGTGAGAACAAGCACACAAAGAATAGAAAACTACCCAAGTGTGGTAATTTTTTTAACAAGTCATATTTTGAATCCAAACTATTTAAATTACACCTCAAAATGATGCATCAAGAGCAATAAGAAGCAGCCTCCTTACATCTCTTGAAAGTTTCACTCAGATTATCTTGCATTGCCTGCTCACACTTTGGAAGAACACGTTCATTTGTCTCAAAGATGGTATTTTTTAGATTTTCGAGTACTCGCAGTTCTCGGAGGCCACGTTTTTCCTGCCACAAAAATGAAAGAAAGTGAGTGGCTAGCAAGGAATTCCACTTCACAAATTAAAGATGGTCTCCCAGTTGATAAACTAATAGCTTCATCTCAAAGACTACTTGATTGTTTACTAAAGTGTTACTCTATTTATTTAACAACATAGATAAAATTGCCAAAAAAAAGAGCAATTTTCCATTCTTCACATTAAAATAGAAAAAACTTTGAATGGCTCCCCTGGCCCTTGTGAGAAAAGACAGTATTAACTATTTACACACCATGGGGAAAAAAATGTCCTGTTTTCTATGGATAACTTATAGTGTATCTAAAACAACAGAGAGCAACAGAGCTTGAAAGCATTTCATTTTTATAACTCAGCTGGTTACTGAGAAATAACACAGCAGTGATTCTGCCTGCTTGATATTTGACCCTCTACATTTAGTATAGCAAGAGGTGAAAACAATGCAAGTAAATTTGTTTTAACTGAAGTAAGGCAATGAAATTGACTAAAAAATAATACAACACAGCTGACTAAAGAGGCAGCTCTTCTAAATCACTACTGATCATGATTAATTACAAGTACAGCAAGATCTTGTTTTATTGTCTAAATTTTAAAAAAATTATTTATTTTTCTGAAGCCACAACACCATTCCCACTCTGAATTTTACTTTAGATAAAAACTTTACATAAACAAAAAATACTTTATCACAAGAAGTGGGACAGGAATCACCACACCCATTTTAAAACTTGAAAAACAGAGGCACGGACAAGTAAAACTCCTAAGTTAAACAGGCTCCAGATTCCCTGAGTGCAAATCTCTATTCCTTGCACACTAGGTGCTAATTATTGAAAGCATAAGCACACGTCCTATTACAACCAAAAAGTATCTCATATCTCAAAGTTAGAAACAAGTGGAATTTTTGGGTGACAGTGGTCCTGAGCCCACTCCAAAATGCTAAATTGCAAAAAATTTAAACAATCCTCTACTTTGCTATATCCTCCCCATAAAAGTATAAACCAGTAACTAAATTTCAATAAAAGATCTAAGAATATATTAGATTTTTCTAAGAAACAGAACAAGAACTCAGGTGAAATGTGACAAATATATGAATTATCAACCTAAAGATAAGTTCTAATTTCATCCATGAGTTTAGTACTTTCCTTCCTGTGGAATGACATTTAAAATTACTTACTGTATCCTATATCTTAGTTAGGGAAAGCAGAGAAAAGAAATAATTTCTTATGACTCTCAAGCCCAGATGATACAGATCTGATGAGAGTTTATTTCATATCTGGATTTTGCTAAAGCAGCAGAAACAAAATACACCTGCTTGAAATATAAGCTACAATCTAGCCTGGAGGGAGGTGAGGGGGAAAGACATTTTAATGTCATTGAAATCACACCTGCATACTGGAATTTTGAGGTGTAACTGCATTTTCAGTTACATTTTTAAATTCCATATTCTGTAAGAAAGAAAATCTATACAGAAACAGCCTTTTTCTGGCATAGGATTCAAATTTTCTGAACTTTTGCTGCCATCTTGTGGAAACCAAATTATACTTTCCAGGCAAAGCTGTATATAAACACTTGTACACATTCAGTACTTTAGCCTTATTTGCAGCCAATCAAATAACAGTTATGCAATTTTTAATGATTACTTTGCACAAAGTAATAAAGTGTTCTTCTTCTCTTCCAGTAGTATCACTTTCTCTTGTGTAACAAAAATCAAAGAAAATAAAAATATAACTGTGGCAGCTGAATCCAGCTGAGGCATAAAGTAGTTTCTCAAGGAGATGTAAACCTATACTGGCCAACAATACTTTTCTTGAACCACCTGGACTTCTTTAAGATGTCAGGACTACGTTATTTGCCTACATCAATATTCTTGCCAGTCTTCTGCAGGCAAAAAAAAAAACAAAACCAAAAACCACATGTTCTTTTCAAAAGTTTTAAAAGAAAAATTACTGCCTTTTTTGCTAAAGATGCAGATGTACACTACAGGTGTGTTATTTCGGGGAAAAAAATCCATGTCAAGCCCTTTGAAGAAAGTTATGTACATACTATGATATCTAAAAGATGCTAAAGCTGTTCAACATTTCTGACAGTGCCAGTATCCAGTAAGATACAAATACTTACTTCAAATTCTTTAACAAAGTAACGTATTTCTCCCTGAATTACTGGTCGGTGATCCAGCAGTCTTGAATAGACTTCTCCAACATCTAGAAGATTAATGAAAGCCAGAATTTTAGTTTTTCTCTCACTCTTACACCAGGCTACACAACAGAGACAGCACACTAGACCTCAGTGTGAGGAAGGACTGCTGCTCAACAAGTACATACAAAACGAAAAGAGCACCAGAACAGAATTTGTAGGGTAACCTATCTATCCAGCCAACCACCAGCCTAGTGTTTCATCTAGCATTCCCGCATTCCAGATGCCAAAGACACCTTTCTGTGAGGGTGAATGTTCTCCTCTGTGGCTCAGCATCGTTTTTCTCAATCCTCTTTCTGCTCAGTACAGCTTCTGTATCTGATTGTTAATGCTGGCAAAAGAACAGAACTAAACACTGCAGCTTGACAGAGATCCACAGAGTAAGTGTGGGAGTCTTCTGCAGCAAGAGACAGGAGGAATCCTCATTACAAAGGAAATCTGTCAGCATTTTCTTGTATTCTAGGGCCAGACTTGAAATTTCATCCTGGAAAAGAGTACTTACTACTTAAGTATGTGTGGGGAAACAGGCTTGTCTGTCACAAAGAAAAAGGCTGCTAAATTGAAAAGCACTGTGAGAGTATAGCAAATACTGTTTCAAAAAACACACGACGTAGTCCCAAAAACAGATTTTAAAGTGCCACTGCCATCTAAAGGATGTGCTCTCCTGCCCCAGCTGATGGACCTGCCCTGTGGCTCTACTGTATCCACCCGTGTTGGTTCTACACCCTGAATCCTACCCCGTTCAAAACGGTGCAGAACGATTATTTAGAAATTTGGGAAAGTCGTGGCTGTAGTAAATAAAGCATGGGCTAAACCACTTCCCACTCCAAACGTTTTTGTGTACGGACTAACCAGGACAAAGCTTGGGCGATCAAGACCAAAAGTAAGAGCTTCCTAGGAAATTCCATTCCCATGGCAAGGGCCTCGGTGGCCGACTCGGCTCCCCGAAAAAGAGCCACAGAGACACCCTGGTTTCTAATTCAGAGAGACGAAAGCCAGCTAAGCCTCGCAGGTGTCCAGCTTTAAATGTCCGCACACGCCGCCGAGCCCCGGAGGGATGGAGGGGGCTGGAATCCCGGAGAGCTGGACCGGTCCCGGGGGGTCCCAGGACACTCCGGCCGCCCCCGGGGCCTCTGGGCCGTCTCTCCGCCGCTACCGCGGTGTTACACAGCGGGCTCGGCACCTCCGGGGGCCCGCACCGCTGCCTCCTTACCCTTTATGATGGGCTGGATCGGGGACCCGGCGGCCGAAGAGTCCCGTCTCCTGTCGGCGGGCGGCGGGGCC
>JANPWX010000049.1:2048349-2074168 GCA_024734555.1 Trochalopteron elliotii
CACACTCCATAGCACTAGATGGAAAGCTTCCGCCGGGGCCGCCGCCGCGCCGTGAGGTCATCGCGCCGCGCCGGCCGCGGCTGCGGGAGCCGCCCCCAAGGAGCCCCGAACCCTCCCACGCCTCCGGCTGTGGGGACAGAGACGAGCACGGGTCCGGAGAAGGGCGGCGGGGCTGGGGAAGGGGATGGAGGGCATGTCCTGGAAACAGCGGCTTCAGGGAGCTGCGGGTGTTTAGCCTGAGGCAGAGGAAGGTCAGGAGAGACCTTCTTGCTCTCCCCAAATGCCTGGAAGGAGGGTGTAGCCAGGGGGGGGGGTCGGTCTCTTCTCCCAGGTAACCAGCGACAGGACAGCAGGACATGGCCTCAAGGTGTGTCAGGGAATGTTCAGGTTGGACATCAGGAGGAATTTCTCCACAGAAAGGGTGATTAGACACTGCAATGGGTTGCCCAGGGACGTAGTGGAGTCACCATTCCTGGAGGCGTTTAAGGAAAGACTGGATGTGGCACTTGGTCTAGTTGACATGGTAGTGTTTAGTCATAGGTAGGATTCGATGATGTCAGAGGTTCTTTCCAATCTAATTGATTCTCTCATTCAGAAATTATAGCAAGGGGCTATACATTAAGCATACATTAAGCAACCCAGTTTGCTTCTAGGTGCAGCAAACATGAACAACAACTGCTGGACACGCAGGTTACAAAAAAACCCTGAACAAACAAAAGAGCAGCAAAAAGCTGCTCTTTTGCTATTAAAAAAAAGCACAAATGACATAAGATCTCTGTACATTTCTTTTAGAACCATTTTAGAGTACAAGAGAGGCTCTCAGTATGAGAAAGACATGGACCTCCTGGAGTAGGTCCAGCAGAGAGCTACAAAATTGATTAGGGGACTGGAGCATTTCTTACCATGAAAGGCTGAGGGAACTGGGCTTGTTCAGCCCTGAGAAGAAAAAACTAAGAGAGAACCTTATCAATGTCTATCAGTGTCTTAAGGGGGGGTAACAGGAGGATGGAGCCAAGCTCTTCTTGGTGGTGCCAAGCAATAGGAAAAGAGGCAACGGGCAGAAACTGATGCACAGGAAATTCCACCTGAATACGGGGAAGAATTTATTTACTGTGCAAGTGACAGTGCACTGGAACAGATTGTCCAGAGAAGTTGTGGAGTCTCCTTCCCTGGAGATACTTAAGTACCTCTGGATGCAATTGCGTGCCAAGTTCTCTGGGATGACTCTGCTTGAGCAGGGAGTTTGGACCAGATGAGCCACTGTGGTCCCTTCCAACCTGACCATTCTGTGATTCTGTGAGAGCATTAGGGTATTTTCAAAAAACTTCCTCGCTCTCCCGGCCACTTATAAATTAACTTATTAATTAAGTACATTAAGCAGTACATTAACTTCTGTTTGTGACTTTTTTCTTCTTGCTACTCAATAAACTCAGTAATTTCTAGAACAGGTTGATTCTATTTAGGCCATTTCATCTAAGTTTGTTTCTTCTTTTACACTTTTTTAAAAAAATCTGCAATACATACCACACTTCTCAGTGTCCTGGTAAGGTCAGTGAAGAATAAACTGGAACGCAAATTCTGCTACAGCTGCTGTAGCCTTCAGTGTCCTGAAGGCTTCCTTCCTGCCTGGGATACCAGAAAGGTGCCAGTTTAGCTGGAACAATTACTAGTTTATTAGGAGAAAAAAGGAGTAGTATGTACTCTTTGTTAGAAATTTGTTCTGCCCCTGTTCTACTCTGCACAGCTTTTATAAGTAGGAGCAATTGTGTGGCTCAGGAAAAAAAAGGGACTTTTTAAAGCTATTAGAACTGACACAAAAAAAGATTCTATTATTAAATCCTGTGCCACATCATAAAAGCTTGGAAACTACTCATGGAAATTACTATATGGGATTTTTTGACAATATCTATAATCTTCTAAACTCAGGCTTAAAAATGATTTAATTGGTTTTGTTGAAACAATCTCCCTCAAAATCAGGCAAAATATAGCTGGAACCTGTCTAAATAATAAAGTGAATCTTACATTGGGAAGTGTTCAATACTTCAACTAACATGATTATTAATTTAGCATAAATATATAATGTAAAATAGTTTTTCACTCCTTCACTGTTACATAGTCTGTAACTATTACATTAATTAGGCAATTAGTAGATATAAGAATTATTTTTAAAATAGTTCCTTTCTACATTATCTTTTTTCTGGAAAGTGACCACCTATTGCAACCTGTAAATTAGTATTTATATTTTTCCACTTGAATCCAAAACATGTGACAATCACCAGTAAATTACAGTCATACTCATATATTAATATCTGCAGGATATTCCAGCTGGCTCAATCATCACTACTAATTTGGGCTAGAATTGTTCAAATCTTAATTTCACCCTTTCCAGCTTAGCTGCCATCCTTTCATAGCCTCTCAGACAAGTTATTTTCCCCTCTAAGCCCTATGCTCCAGCTTTTTGTTAAGAAGGAAATCCTGTAGTTAAGGGGCTTTGTAACTACTGCATTTCTAGGAAAGAGTTTTACATCATGACTAATGTCAGGTTCAGAATTATGGGACTGCAACAAGGGCAAATCCTGTGACAGATAGTTGCATTGGTTTCTACATCTACTGTTCTGAAACCATTCCTCCTTTGTTTGAATAATGTTGGTTGGGTTTTTTTGTGGGTTTTTTTTTTTAAGAATATGCTATTTGTTGTATTTATGCCTGGTTCTGTTTTTTGTTCCCCTGCTAACTCTCATTGCCCAGTCAAGCTTATTTTCAAAACATATTTTAAAGAAATTAAGGAGGACTTAAAGAGGTGATGGCTATAAAAAAGACAATACTTGTGGAGCCCCTAACCTGTCAGTTTGTAGAAAGTAGTCATCAAGTCACAAAAATATGGAAATAGCTATGGCTTGGAGCGTGAAAATCAACATATGTAGTCATCATGTATTTTTTTGGAAGACAGGCTAAACAACCTCTGTCATTTTTGCCGTGCAATGGAACCCACTTTCTCTTTTAGGGATCACCCTGCCACTTCCCATTAGCATTAGCAGCACTCTGAATTGCAGAATCTTCAGATGAACGTGCCGAGTCCTGTCATTTCCCCCACAGGCTGTCTGGCGATGATAATCCACTAAAGGATTATTTCATCCAAGTGGCGGTGTCCGAGTCGAATGCCGGCAACAGGCAGGGAAACCCAAACCTGTTGAGGCAGACATCTGCCCGGATGGGAGCAATCGGAGCGACGGCCCTTAAGAGGGCGAGGCGGGGGACATACTTTGTGCCAGCAGAATAAGTCCATGGGCTGCACCCGTGATGGGAGAGCAAGACCACGATTGTGATGGCTGGAAGTTTGCGGGCTGCGATGCCGACGCTGGCCGAAGCAGGCCCGGGGCTGCGCTCTTTGGAGGGGTGCCTTGTCACATTAGCCGGGCGGCCACTGCCTTTGATGCTCAACCTGGACAGACAGGCCCGCCAGGCAGAAACTGCTCAGGCAGATGATGCTGGGGAGGACAAAAATTATCCACCGCAAGACTGAGAAGACAGATGACACCCAGCAGGAACAGCAAGCCAAATCTGCAGAATCCACAATGCAGCTGGCTAGCCCGGGGCTACCTGCCTCTTTGAAGAGGAACAGACATCACCTACGAGCTGTCAAATTAGATCACCAGCCTGAAAATGCTGAAAGAGATTTAGTTCTTCCAACAGAGAAGAAAAAGTTTAATGGATGAAAATCTTCCTAAAGGGGCCAAGGTAGTGTGGGAGGGGAAAGGAGAATCCTTCAGATGCAGCAACAATAAAAAATTAGTCACCTCCCGCCTGCCTGCAGAGTGAGGGATGGGATGCACGGTGTTCTGTGGCAGCTGCGCTGGCTGCAGTCACTACCAGCATGGAAAATAAAGGCCATGCCTGCAGGAACGTGCAGGGAGCAGCAACAAGTAATGCTTGCCACAAAATCGATGCCCCTTTCCAAATCTGTGATATCTTTATATTGCCCTGGAGCTGGGCTCTGAGATACGGTACATCTCACATTCAAGACATGCAGAGGTGGGATACAAAGGCCCAGTCTGAATCTGAAAACTCAGCAAAAAAAGAGGTGCATGATGGCATTTCCCCTTTGCTTTCTTCTGCAATAAAATTCCAGCACAAAGAAATTGTGTGTAATCCAAGTCAATTTTGATGAATAAATAGAAAAAAAAATTAAGATTACCAAGTGAGTAAGCATGTGCTCAGGTGTATGGTGAATCTGAAACCTGGCATTTCCATCAGGGACAGCAGCAGCATGATCCAATTATAGATGCAAAGAAGAAATACTGCTCTTAGGGGGAAAATATTAAACGAAGCAATCCATTAAGCAGCTGCATCATTGCAATTACACTTTGAAGTTAAAGACTGTGAAACACACCAAAGATTAAAAGAGGTGATAAAATTAAAAACCAAAAGGGAAAAAAAAATCAAATAGGCCTACAGATCCCTCTTACAAGATTCTGTATATACATACAATTGTAAAATCAATTTATGGCCATACCAAGCAAATCTACTTGAAAAATCTATTCCCAGCTTCTGCATTCAACATAGCAGACAAACCATAAATCACCCGCAGAGATGCAAACAAAAGATGCTAGCAGATCAGAAAGAATATGAACCAGACTTCTAAATAGCAGAGCTTACACTGGATTTCTTAATGATGATTTTACAGTTCTATCCATTCCTTTATTTCCATCTCTCTCAGCTAGTCACTTTTTAAACACTTTGTCCTCTTCCAAATCAACAGCCAACTTTTGATCATCTATTTTTTTTTAACCAAGCAAAAAACAAAGATACCCAAGTTCTACTGCTCTTCTATCTGTAATGTTACTTGGTCTATTTCACAGACAAAACCACTTCTAAGTCACATTTTCATATAAAATAGTTAATAAAAATGAGTGTCTTGTTTGAATTGCAAAGTACATCTACATTAAACCTTACTTAGTCTTTGCACCCTGCGAGTAACCCAGGATCCACACCCACACTGAAGGGTCCAGCATAACCTTCCATCAGCTATAATTGAAATTGATGTGTCTATATATGTGTGAGAGAGAAACAAAGTGAATTTGTAGAATTATTATATCAAGATACTCCAAAGTTGTAACACCTATTGGAAAGTCTAAGGTGCACCTTACAAAAATAAGCTCCCCATTTCTAGGTCTATGTGCTTCCAAAGATTCAGCCAGAAGCATGAAATTCCCAACAGAAGGTCTACTTCAGTTTACAAATATTTTGCAGAAGGTTGGGTTGGCTATAGAGAAGAAATACAAGATGAAAAAGATTAAAAATATGTGAAAATATCACCTCTTACAGGCAAATAGCCAAGGTGTTTGCTAGGAGGCTTCATTGGCAAAAGTTACATTTTCTATACAAAGAATCTCAGGAAATTCAATAGGTGCAAACCTATTGACAGCAAGTACTTCCTGTAGGTGGGGTGAAGAAGGGTAACAAAACTTGCTGGATTGGATTGTTGCAAGTGTGAACCAGAAGCAATACCTTCTAACTAATTCTCCGTGTGAAACACTAGCATGCCAATCTGGAAGGTGATCACTGATGACCAGGAACACGAAAGAAAGCACATTACACATTTAAGGAATCATAAATAATTTCTTTAGTTTTGCTGCTGAAAGCCTTCACTTTGGTTCCATGTGAATGGTCATATTTTCTTAGTCCGCAGCTCTAAAGTGGAACTACTTTTTTTTTGTTCAGTGTAATCTTTCCAAATTTCTCATTCCTGCTCACTCTTTCCTAATCTCATATTAAACCTGGATTTTCTATTAATCAGTTACAAGTCTCAGGGCAAGAATAACCCCTAGAGACTTCAAAAGTCAAACTGAACTCTCACTTAAAAGTGAAGTTACACACACAAAGACAACTACAAACATCAGCACATTTCTAACATATCTCATGCAGTACTTGAACACTTGTTTCAACCTGGTTTGTCTACAAGCAGTCATCTTGGCATCATGGGGAAAAAGACAAAGTGCTAAGCGTAGGATTTCACTGAACACTTACAATTATCATATTTATTTCACTGTTGAATTCTTCTGTTGCTGAAAGGTTGTCATGCAGCACTATCTCACCATATGGCAACACACTCAAGTCCCAGGGGCACATACTTGTAAGACCATAACATGTCAGGCCCCTTGAATAAATTAGAACAATTATGCAAAATAATAATACTGCAATGATGAGATACATTAACAAATGAAAGTGTTTCTGTTCATGAAATGCTGTGAAAATAAATTCCACACATCACCGTGGTCATCATCATCATCAAAATGCAAAGCAACGGAAGTAAAACATCACAGAGCCCTTCAGCAACTAGAGTTTTAAGAACAGAGAAAGGGGTTGCAAGGAAGCAAAGTCTCTTCCACCAATGTTCAGTGAAAGTATAAAATATTACAGAAAGAGGAAGCAGCTTTAAAAGCAGCTGAACATTTACCCATGCAAACCCTTTACACAAACCATCAATGTTAATTTGAGAACTCATCTTTTAAAATTATGAAGCCCAGTGGAAAAAAATGTACCTCATACAGTCTCAGACCGGCTCAAATAGAATTGTGTGATTTTTCCGAAGTTTTCTTACAGATTTATTTGTCCTTCATCAAAAGGCATTAGATAGAAAGGGGGAGAGGCAAGAAAAATCAATACCATCTGGTTTTCCCATCTCTTTAAAAGCAAAGCCTCAATTCATCCTTTTTTGCTTTTAACCCTCTATCCCCTAAATTTTCTCCAAGCAGGGGAAAAAAACTGAATTATGCTCAAGTTACTATACAATAATGACCAAATGTCTTTTAGATAACAGAGAGCTGAATATTACTAATCCACTTCCAAACATTTCATCTTTCTATTAGGTGAACTTTTTTTTTTTTTAACATTTCAGCTGCAAGTAACACTTTTGTTCTACACCAGAGAAAATGAAACTGGCACAAGAGGCTGGGGGATACTGTAGCAGTAGCATGTAGCCAACTTAAGAAATCCCAATACTTGCAAACAGCAGCTGTTTGGGATTAAAAAAAAATATGACACTTTGTAGCATCATCTCCACAACAACCTGTCTGAAAAGATGACAGTACTGTTCCCAGCAACATGTAGCTCTGGTTCAATTTCAGCATTCTCAGCTGTAATGTAAGCTCTTTTCAAGGATGAAGGCTTGCACATTCACTTTAAAGAACTTAAATCATTCTCAATTACAAAAACATAGCTAAAAACAATAAATGCGTAGGATGAACATGAAACTTGCCTAAACCCTGACCAAATGTACTGATAATTCACACCCACACTCCCCTTCTGAACCAGAGAATGGTTCATTACAGTAGAATTTAGGAGAAGTGCAGATATTTTTCTAAGTCTTATCATCACTTGCTCCCACACTTGAGGGAAAAAGCAAACTCACTTGAATACAGAATATTAGGTAAGGAATGTTTGAATAAATAGGATATTAAGAGTACAAGTACTGACAGTAAACACCTGAAGCTCTCAGGCAGTTGAATATGAAAAGCTTTGAGAATGAAGTTTCTAATGTACATTTGTACTAAAGCCCACTCCACAACTCTTGAACATACCTCAAGATTTCAGAGAGATTTTTGTAAGCACATAAAGTGAGCTTCTAAGTACCAAGGAACAGGAGTAGCTAGAAGTGGAGAATTAAGCCTCCAGAAAATTGTGAGAAATTTCTGAAATTTTTGCCCCAGAAGTAACTTGGTGTGCCTGTAAACCTTCAGTAAAAGAATTAAAAATAAAATTATGCATATCTACAGAAAACACCTATTAGAGCCTGGAACTGTTCAGATTATGCTTATGGTTATTCTTGCAAGTTTCTTCTGTCTATTGATGTGTCAGGATATATTTTAATTACCTCAACTCATTATCTATTTTTTTTAAGGACTTCTAACATTCCAAATGCTCAAACATCTATCCAAGATAGCTTTTTTATATTTATTGGGTGAGAGACTTCTAAGCAGCACACAGAATAAAAGAAGGTAAAGCTAACCACTGCTGAAGAAACCAACACAGAAGTTCATTTATCAATTAAAATATCAAAGCATTTTTATATTTCTTTCATGTCTTAAAAGAAATGTTATCTGAATTGTGCAGAAGTTCAATTCAAGTTAGCACTTTTATACTTGTTACAAATAAAAATCAGAGGACCACAGTCTACAGTAAAATGACCCATCCAAATGCGTGACTCAGCAACAGTGTAGCTGGTTTTAAAGCCCACTTTCAACATTGCTAATGAACTTGAGAGAGCAGCAAATTATCTCAAGTTGAGGGTTTTGGTTGGTTTTGTTTGGGGGTGGGAAAAGTAGATTTGCACTTGTGTAAAAAATGAAGCAAGGCACACTCAAAATCTTTAAGAACACTAACTTTGCTACCCAGTTTGAAAGGAAACGCTTCTAGATTCAAAACAGTACACCGCAAAGTGAAGCAGGAAGTGAACTAACCTTTTAAAATCTTTTTTACTGAAGAAAAACTAGAAAGTTTCACAGCCAAATTAAGACTACAGTTTTAAAATAATTTATTCGGTCACATAAATACTTTTTAACATTTGCATGTTCCCTTTTTCACATCCTTGGCACACAATATAGCTTTTAACTTGTACAAAACTAGTGTAAACATCCATGGAAAACAAAATGGAAGGAAAGCCGGCTGACATACATAAAAATTCAATAAATAGCAAAAGGAGTGAATAAACAATTGATGGTAAAGATCATGTAATTTCACTTAAATGTTTAATTAAAAGAACTTTAGTTTTTTAAAAAAATAGTGAATTAAAACTCCATTTCCATCTTTGTACCATTTTTGCATTTAATCAGATACACGGTAACAATTCTTTAGTTCAAAGTCTTGAATGAACAACAGCAATCCAATGCAGTTGCATTATCTGAGGCATGGACAGTTTCGGTTCACATACAGAAGGTTACAAAACAGTATTTGCAGGTTAGTGGCTTTGGACAGTACAATTTCTAAACTCCCACACCTCATTCCAACATGACATTAAGATTTGCCTTAATGAGCATTAGTGTACAATCTGTTCTTGATAAAGACGACGTTGGAGAGATGCTGTCGGACACCTGGGTAATGCTGAATGTGGTTGAACCAACGAGACACATTAAGGTATTTCTCCTTTTCTTGAACTGTGAGGTCCACCTGCATGGGGAATAAATACAAGGCACCAGTAACACCAGGCACTGCAGCATTACAGTCATAATATGTGGTAAGGCAAATAAAAGCGGATTGTTTTACAAATGATTTAAACTCAAGTAACTTGTTACAGTCCAGCAGTTTTCTATCCTAATTTCACATAGTAAAACTCAAACCCATGGTATGTATGGAAATTTAATCTACTCAAAGGAAGAGACCTGAAAGTGGAATATACAGCTGCATGATAGAGAGGAGGGAAAAGCGTGCATGAATTTAATGCATCTCTCTATTCATGGGGTCAGCCTAGAGCACTGGGTGGTGCAGGGAAGAGTTCCACAACCCTTCATGTTCATTTAGCAGACAGTCTTGTCTCACAGGCAAAGCAAGTACTTCATGTTTGAAGGTGCACTGTAAGTACAGGAGTAAGCTTTTTCCAGGCAATTTCTGACTGGATAGAAAACTTGGAAATTGTTTTGTATGACTATTGCTCAAAATGGAATAGTTACTAAGAATCAACATAACTTAAATGTTCAGATCTGCTAGCTCACATTATTAAGATAGCAATAGCATGATTCAAATTACAACCGCAGAACAAACTGGAAACCTGCCCATACTTCATAAAAATATTTAAAGTGCTATCACACAGAACAGCTTCAAGATCAATCAGGAAGAATTCTCTATCACACTATTGCAACAGCTCCTTGTCACAGGCTATGTGGCTAAGATTACTGCAGAGCTTCAAGCCTATCTTTAATCAGAAGACTGGCTTAGGTAAAGTTATCTACACTTACAGATCCAAATTCTACTTTCAAAAGTTTTTCAAATTTAGGTCAGCAGCGTCCTCAAAGCTTTAGTACGAAGTCTGTTATTACTTCAGAGTCTTTCAAGCCAGCTGTAGAACTATTCCCATCTTGTATCACCTGTATGACTATTCTTGATTAGCAATTTTATGTCTTATTTCTCTGTAATCAAGTTGGCATATCAGTTTAGACCATAACCTCTTTTTTCACTTTAACATACTAAAACTGAATTACAAATGGGGTAGCCCTCATAACAGATGACAAAACCTGCATCAGGAACAAAATGTGATCCTCACATCAACAACCCTACCCTATCTCACCAATACTGAAACCAATCAGTGCAGGATTCACCTCACTTCATTTTCAGTTAGCCAACTAACCACCAAGCTTAACTTAAATCTTGACAATGGTTCCATCAGTGAAAAAGGGCGTATCTGTAGAGGACAGTTTTAACAGGAAAATAATGATCTAGACATGCCTAATGTTTTTCATATTTAGATTTCTAAAGCTAGTCAAGGTTAATCTCCTCAAAAGCTAAACAGATGGCATATTTCTTACACTTTGTGCTACAAACACAAGACTTTATGGATGCTGCAGGTTCACTAAAAGTTTTGTCTTGGGCACAAGACAGCTGGAAACAAATCCGTTTCAACAAACTTTGGATCACAGAGCTAAACATACTCATTTACAGACATTCAGGTGTATGAGTAAAAAAGCTGCTCTTAAAACCTGCATCTTGTCTTATATTTCACCTCATGACATGCCACCCTTTTGATTTCAGGAGTTGCCTATCAGATTTGCTGCTTCTCCTTGGTGTTCTCCCACACAGCCCAGCATTCAGCTTAAAACTGGGAAGCTTTAAACATGTAGCAGCAAAAAGACTGCAAGGATATATACTAGAAGATGAACCAGTGTAAAAAACCTGAGGGAGAAGAATTTCAAGAAGTTGCAGAAGGGAATTCTACACCAATGGAACAAAGCATTAAAGCTCAATAAATAGGAAGTTACAAGCATAGTAACTGTCAGGACCAAAAAGCAGGGATCTTGCAGCTGCTCCTCAACCCAAGTAGCTGCTCTTCCTAGGGAATGTTCCTGCCTGAATACAAGCACAGCACTACAGATGTGTTTCCTTCTGCAATTTTGTACTATTGTGAACCCCAGTTCAGGCAGTATGAGAAAATCTGCTTTTCTTGCTGCTGGCATGGAAATGTAAACATTATTCCTACATTTGTACACTCTGATAGAAATGCACAGAAAAACCATAAAAACCAGCCACATATTTTTGCTGATCTAGAAATATAAGAGAGTTATTGGCAATTAACCAAGTGAATAGCACTAACCAGAACAGCACTAACAGAGCGGGGAAAAAAAAATGTAGAATTTTTAAAGGCATTACAGATGAAAAGTGGAAGCTATGGTAATGTAACACTGTTTCACAAACTGCCTGAGTTTCCACAAGTGTAGTATATTCAAGACAAAAAAAAAAAAAATAAAAGCAGTACAATTTAGGGAAAAACGTTTTTGATCACCTGCAGTGTGTTATAATTAATGGTAGCTGGATGCTGATGCTTGATAGGAAGCTGGGGGACCATTTACAAAGTAACACAGTGCGTGACAAGAACAATGCCTGTGCTCCAAGGCAATCTAAAACTACTGGAAGTGAAGAAAGGTATTCAAGTATGAGCAAATACTAAAATACTGAAAACTCAAGTTCCTTGAGTTTACAATAACCTTTTTCAAATTCTTTAATGGATAAGCACCTGGTTATGGAAAGGCTGGGCTAAATTCTGGATTTTGCAGCAGATACAGTATTTCCTTCCCATATTTTTTTACTGATCATTCTCCATCTTCACGTTTCTCCAATGTAAATCAAAAATAAAAGTCTGGAAAACTAGTCCTCTTTCATTCTGGTAGCGTAGTGAAAAAACATCTGAAGGGCAAAACAGACATCTATGCTAATAATAAGACCCCTTTTTTGTACTCTAGGCACAACAAGCAAGATATTTTTACTTATTTACATAATGTACTCTATCAGTGAAATATATTAAAAAGCACTTTGTGGCATGCTCCACTTTTTACTTGGAACATAACTCTTAGGTTAATTGTTTAGAGATCACTTCCATGGCATTTTTTACAACATTTTGTTAGATGGGTATTTTCTGTTCTTCCTCATTAAATTAGATAATTCCCCCAAGTTAAGAAAGACTGCTGTTCTGCTGTTAAAATAATTATTTGCTATTAAAGCAATTATTTTAATAGCAAAGAAGCAGACACTTAATTTGACAGACTTTTTTTTTTCCATGTCATGAAAAAAAAAGTCTTTTTCTTCCACCACAAAGCTCACCAAGGGGAACCAAGGTGGTTATCATACAATGCAACTCTAAGAGTTTCTGAAAGGGCTAAAAATACACAAGCATTAATTATATTTTCTTTCTGCAGCATTGGGGATGCAGGCATAAAGTCCCATTCCTACACCCTGCAGGTCACAGAAAATCTAAAAATACCTGCCTACATATGAACCTCTTCAGCATCAAGAAAAGGATAGATAGATACTATCTGACTTTTTAAATGTAGCCTTTAGATATGGGAGGAAGAGGAAAAACTCAACAGCTGGATGGTGTATTTCATGACATACATGCACTTTCACATAGTTTTGTCTAATTTTCTGCTGTTAAAGGAATAAGCTTAAAATTACAACTTTTTTTTTTAAAGTTAAAGCTGCTTATTTTGCAATTCATTTTAAAAACCATTTTTAGCACCACTGCTTAGAAGAAAAGCCTGTTACCTCAGTACTAAAATAAGCAACATATCAGTGAATATTAACAAAAAGTCATGGCAATCTGTTTATTATAGGAAATGTTCCTTATGGAAAAAATAACTCCAAAATAAACTACTACTGTAGTCTCATTATAGTCCAGTATTAATGGTTCTGACTCAAGGACAACTGCTTAGTTTGTTTTGTACTTGATCATATTCGGTTTGACACCAACATTTTGACTGAGGCGTCTTCCATTTGCAGATATAAACTTCACCCACAAGTAATTTTCCAGACCTTATTAAAGAAATTTTCAAGTCAGAGATACAGATTTGAGACCACTTCCTTGGTTCTGACAACATTTTTGAAGTACAAAAGCAGATCAATCACCTTATTGATTATTTATCTTGAAATAAAGCTGGACTTGTCCTGGTCAAAAATATTTAAGAATGAAGACATCTGGAAACTTTGAAAAAAACCATAATTTAAAAAATCCCCCAGATTAGAAAACAAGTTCATTACCACAGGGGGAATTTAATGCTTACTGATTGCCTAAGCCAACCTCAAGCAATGCTTCTAAATTCATGTTTTTCTCTGGACTCTTTAATCTAGGAGAATTTATTGTTCATATTCATCCACATATATATTTCTGAAATTGAAATGTCTGTAAGACAACAATATTAATATTACTCACATACATCAATTGTCATACATCAATTATGTATGACAATGTAGATCACACTGATTGAAAAGGCAGTATCAAAGATTACACTTTTTAGGTATTTGTGACCTATATTATGATGCAGAACAGCGTGTACTATTTAGTTCCTGCCTTATTACTATGGGTGTGTATTTCTAATTAAAAGACACAAAACAGATTCTGTCTGCAAAAACCCTGAAACTCTACCTGTAAATCTGATTCTCACTGATTGAAACAATAATTCTTTTCCCAAGAAAATAAAAATGTGTTCAAAAATTCTTATTTTTAAAATTTGTATCACACTATTGTGTTTATTAAGATAACTAGAAGGGACAGGGAGAATGAAAGACAGGCACACAACTGAAGAATTAAGAATTGCTGCTGTTCAGTAAACAAACTCTCAGTTCAAATGGATGAGGCTGGACAGTGAAGAACCAGACTCCAGAACTACTCCTGGATAATGGGAAGGGCAAAATGAAGATGGGAGGGGGGAATGAATACAAAGATGCATGATCAGAGAAACCAAGACACCACAGGTGAAGAACTGAGCTATAGGAGTGGTTGGTCTTAAAAACTTTTCCAACAAAATGTCCATCAAAGGGTTTTAGAGTTTTACTACTTGGCTTATTCAGGATGATCATGGTATGTCAATAATATTTACAGTATCCCATTACTAATGTTTGTGTTAACATGTAGTTTTCAGTCTATCAAAAGCAGAGATTAACCTTTAAGGTACTACCAGTAATGTTTTCAGATCATTTTTCTAGACAACCTGATGGACAGCAAAATCTGTGGATTTACCCTATGTTTCCCATTTCTACCTCCTTTCTTAAAGCATCATAGGAAACATGTACTGATATTCTGCACAAGGCTTAGCTGAAGCAGTGGTGGATATAACAAAGTGCTTCTCTGAACCACATCACATGAAGAGATACAGCAGCTTTCTCTGCCTCCCCCATAAAGCTTAGGGCAGAGCAGCAGCTCTGGACACACTCTTTTCCGATTAAAATAAAAATAATAATAATTACAAGACATTAAAAAAATAAAATTACAAGATTCTACAGTTCAGGATCTGGCGTCTATGTGTTTATCAATTCTGAAACGTTCAAAATACATGTAGTTCCTAGTTAGTAGTTTCTCGATTTTCATATTTATTTAGAATAATAACCCTGTTGCTTACCCTTTATACCCTTTTCCAATTCAGAAAATTACCTGAAATGAAATCAAACATTTCAGAAACAGATGCTGTACTATAAACTTGTCCCAAGTAGTGTCTGGATGGTTGCAGGCACCCAGGAGCACCAAGTCATTTGTTTTTACCATCTGTTCTATTTCCCAAAGCAATAACTTGTATCTTTTCATCTTGATTAGGTGGTCTACTCTAGAGCAAACTCTAAATTTAAAATATGCTTGGATTTTCCCCTGCCAAGTTCTTTTTTTAAAAGTCTCATTTGAACTGGTACTGTCTTACAGAATATACAATCATATTTTTAGAAAATACTTAAAGCCTTTTTTATGTCTGCGTATCACATGTGAAAGGTAACCCACTCTGACACTGTAATCAACACATCTATCCTACTGCTTAAGATATTTCACAAGGTAAATATAATTTAACAGAATTAATTCTATGCAACTTTAGCATGCTTTCAAAAACCTGAAATGAAGCTTCCCTCTCCTCTGTTTGACACTCATTTGAACTTTTACTCCTGGACAGTCATGATACAGATACGTAAGTTCTCTTTCATTTCTGGTAGAATTTCACTACTTGACTGCCCCTCCCCTCTGCTTCCATTTTGAAATTTAGTATTCTTCTACACTTCTCCCAGAGCTCTCCTTTTAATTGTATAAAAGTAACCATTCACTCAGTTGATTGAATTCAATTCTCAGGCACACTTGCATTTGTCAGAGGCATCTTCTAATTATCCTCACTCCCCCCTTCAATTTTCCAACGAAAAACTGACTGATTTTATCTTTTCCCAAGAATTTAGTAGGCCTTTTTATGTGAGTCCTTTGGTTTCTTCCCACTCCAGAGAATGACAATGGCTCATTTACAAACACATTCCAGCCACCAAAATGCAAATAGTTTCTACTGCTTTAACACTTGGGGTTCAGAACTGAAGGTGCACCGATTTTTAAGCACTTCATAGTAGCCTGAGCAGACTACAAATAATCTCAACATCTTCCCCACTCAGAACATATTTATTTTTGGGTTTTTGGTGTTTTTTTTTTTTTTCTCCCTCCTAAGCACCAGCTCCCCATATTATTTTCATATTATGTACCTTATCAAGTCTTATCATTTAAGTCTGGAAACACAAGTGACAATTTGATATGGCTCAAACTTTTTTATATGCATTAAGGAGCTTACATGCATTTGTATTTCTCTAATACTAACGAAGTTAGTACTTTCAGTTCTGACACATCCTTTCAGCTTCATTTATCTATTACCCCATGAACTTCTGTGACTGTAGTTCTGTAGATCAGTCATGTTTCAAACTTGAACAGGCAAGAGTCCTCAATTGTGGAGATACAGGGATAGGTATCATCCTGGCTACATTTTGCAGAGGAAACTAAAGCATTCTGACACTACAGGTCTTTTGACAGATCCATGGCTAAATATCAAACAATAAAATGAAAAACGTAAAACCAAGTTTTATCTTCCTCTGTTCTGTTGGTCAACTTCTACAACAACAGAATGGCCTTTAGATAAATCACAATTATGACAGTTATACATACAAAAATGATGCAAATAATGCTTACCATGATATGATGCAATCCATAGTACATCAAAATGTCTGCTAAGGTAAAAATGTTTCCTGCAAGGTAGACTTTATCTTCAAGGTGCATGTTAAGATCCTAAAAAGGAAAAAGTCATTATACTGCTGTAGTACTGACTTTGTGAAACAATATATTAAGGCAGTTGTTAAAAATAATAGAAATTTTCTCTGGAGACCACACATATAAAATAAACACCAGTTTTAAATTATCCCAACTCAGCAAACAAAACAAACAATAAAAAAATTCTAGAAAGTGACAAGATAATAAAATAAAATATCATTCTTTGACAGTGAGAATTAGGTAAAATTTAAACACTGGTCTCTAAATAAAGTGCTTTATATATAGTGAAATTTTTGTAAATGCAAATGCAATTTATTTTAAGCTGACTCCACAGAAATACTTTCAAATCTGTCTTTTCTTGGCTTCAAAGTACTGAAATTCAAGAATTAGAGAATTGTGTATTTATTATAAGTGCAAATTCAAATGTTTAACATTTGATTAATAAAAAAATGCAGTCCTGTGATAAAAGGACAGCACACTGTTCTTCCAGCAGCAGCTGTGCCTGTCCTGCAGGACTCTGTGCAGCTGGTCAGCAAGGTTCTGGAACTCCAGATGTCTAAGAACCAGGGAAGCACACAGGGATAGTGGGGTGGGAGAAAAGGTGTTTCAAGCCTGATGCTGGTAACTTGATACCCATCAGCTGCTATCACTTGACACCTGCTTTTATTAACGTTGAAATTACTGCTAGCAATTCTTTGTGACTGATATTGTCAATTCAGCTGCTAAGTCTCTAAGAAGAGAGAGTTTCAGCATTTTAAGATCATCTCTCAACTCAGTTCCAGATCAGAGGCTATGAGGGCAGGCAGTAGAAGGCTTCCATTCAGGTTCAGTAAATAATTATTTCAAATGCATTTTAACAGAAAGACTCCTTTTCATGGCTTTTTGTATGCAACCATTCTCTGCCAGGAAACAAGAGGCTGACGGGCTCTGTGTTGCTCAGGTTTATCAGTTCTGAGGACACAGGCATCACACATCAGCTCTACCTCTTTACCTGTCCTTCCTTTTCTCCAAATCTTACCACTTGTCATCCAAGTTATGCACCTTTCTGCCCCCTACTTTTCTCTAAAGAAATGTAACAATAAAATCACCTACTTTAACCTGGACCCCAGCATAAGCCAGCTTTAGTTTTACAGTATTATTTTTAGACATCTACAAAAACAGTTCTCCTGCTTTTCCTCAGATTTGGAAACTCCCCCCCTTATCTGAAGGAAAAAAGAAGCACACATCTGCTTAAGCCACTCCCTCCCCTGCCCTAGAAACAGAGGTAAGCAGCTTAAACGTAACTAACATTTTCAAAAAATTTAATTTTTCAGCCTCGATTACAGTTCATTCCATTTTCACACAACATTTTATTGAAAAAACAACTCCTGGGCAAGGAGAGGGGGGTTAATACTTAGTGAACAATTACAAAATTGTATTTGGCCTTAAGCATGTTGCACTTTTTGGGGTTACATAATTTTACTGATACAGGGATTTCCTACAATGCATATATTGAAAAGAAACCAAGACCAAAACACAAAACTAGAATGTTGAGACTTTAAGACATTTAACCTTGCATTTGCTTTTGACAAGTTTGACTCCATTAAGCCACCTTACTATTCTTTGATAACCTCTTCATGACAGGACTCCTGTACTTCCACAACATTTGAACATCCCCATGTCTGCTTTGATTTCTTTTATTAGAGCAAATCTGGGAAACATATTAACCCCTGCACAGTTAAAATTCTGTAAGGTTAACTGCCCCTGGCTATGTAGCTTCTTTTCTTTAGACTGTTTTACTGCTTTGTTCATGTCAGTTAGTGCTCAAATTACCTCAAACATGCAACTACAGTTCTGTGGAATTTCCTACATGCAACACCAAGGCAAATCCAATGTTAAGAAGAAAAAACTTGCAGGAAGAAAAAATTCCAAACCTAAAGATCTGCTTACTAGAAAAAAAACCCCACAAACTTGTCTGTTTTGAAACAAATTCTCTGACCAGCATTCTTCATTTCAATTAAATAGAAATTCCACATGCATTATAATGAAAACTAACACCAATGAAATTCTATCTTCTTCCCCTCCTCCCCCATTCTTCTTAGCTTAGGCAATGGAATCAGGATTTTGTAAAGTAAAAAGCTCATTATCTCTGAAGGTACCATCACCACAGTTATTTCCCTGCTGTAAATTTTGGATTTCTGCATCAAAGAAATTACAGCATGCTAATTCTGAGTTTTATATTGCATGTAAACACTCAAAACAGTAATCCACAAAAAAATTCTAAATTTTAAAGGCAAGGTAAGCCATTACAACATGAACAATTATTTATTCTGATTCATCAAATTTTATGAAGTCAGTTAACTGAGGAAATTAAATTTGACAAAAGTGGTTTAGTCTTGTATAAATTAGCATTAGTTTACAATTCTGGTCTTGAACATGTACTTTCCTCCCCGAAAATATAGACAGATATTCTGATTTCATTCTGCAAGTCGCGCTAATTCAGAAACACTATATTTTTTTCATGTGCACTAGGCACATTTAGTTAATCTTGCCTCATGGGTTATGCTTCCCATGGATGACTATACTACTGGCTAACAGCCAAATGTGCTAAAATTCCTGAAAATCAAGTTTGCTTAAGTGACCACAGTATTAAAGTGAAATAGTGTTCCTGTCCTGGAGAGATTAATGAAAATATGAACACAAAACTGTATAGAATTTCTATCACATCAAGGAAATTCAAGTCTGCTGGCTGTCATCTGAATCATTTGTCTTTCATGCACTGAACACCACTACTTAAATGAATTCCATATATACAAACCCAGGATTAAAAGACTAAGATAGTCCTGGAAGTTGCTTGTAACTATATAAACTTACAGTTGCATTCCCTCAGGAAACTCTTTCTCAAAATTTTAGACAGGTACTTAAGGCATAGCTGCATTACAATGCATTAACATACACTGAGCAACTGCAGCAATTCAAACACCATTTTTGGGTATGAGGAGGAGAACAGCAACAGAAAGAAGAATTGCTGCATTATTTATGGCCTAAGCGATGGATTTCCATTTGCTTGCTCTATGGGAAAAAAAAAAATCCAATTTACAGCCTCTATCTAGCAACAGCTGAACACATCCCATTCAGAGCACACTTCTCAGCAGCCCCCAGCATTGCTTACTGCCTGTTAAATATGCAATCCAATGGCCTCACATCCATTTAATCTGCTCAGGCTGCTGAATCCCTGCCAGTTACGACAGTGGCTCGGATAAGGAACAGTTGCTTCTCACGACAACGCAAGAGCTTCCAGTGGACCTAATCACAGCCTGATTTTGTTCTGGATATTTTGGCCACAACACCCTGCTGGTGTATGTGCTTCCCTTACAAACAGAAACACGTCCTGTCCTTTCAGTCAGCAAGATTCCTGAGGTCATTTATGCCCTCAGTGCTTTTATATCTCTCACACCATGCAAAGACAAAAAGCTGAGCGTTCCCAAATGCTTCAGAAAAGCCCCTGACAATGCAGAACCCAAGAAAGGGTTTCTGCAGCCACATCCAAGAAAAGCAGAGCTACACTTTTGGTACATGGTACGTTTTTAATTCTCATGCAAGACTCTTCTCTCTAACTGGCAAACTGTGAGCTAAACCTGGTCTGGAAGAATATTATATTACTGAGTTTTCTGTAAAAGACAGAAGAAAAATAATCAACAAATGTTGCTGCAATAATAAAAATTCAATCTTTAAAGCTGTAAGGGTGCGAAAATATCCTGGTGCTAACAGAAGAGGTAAAGAAGTGAACACAAAACTGAAGTTTGAAAAGCGTTTGATGGACAGGCTTGCAAAAACAGGAAAACATCTCATTCAGAACTCTCAAAAAACACTAACATTAATTAAAACATTAATTAACACTGTGGATTAATGGCATGAACAGAGCATGGATTAACTCACTTTTGTACCTGTGGAAACTACAATTTTTCAAGCAAGCACATTAAATAGAAATTACAGCTCTTATTCGGATTTCATTATTACAGTCAGGCAGCACAGAGGAGATAGGGAAAAAGCTGACTGAAATCATGGAACACTGTTCTGTATAAGACACTGAAAGTAATACACAAAGATTCTTAGTTATCCTTATCCTTCAGAGACCAGAGGTTTCTACATCTATGCGGATGCTTTTATGTGAATTTAACAAGCTACCAGTTATTTGTCAGAGGTTTCTGAAGATGGGGTGTGAAGGGGGAAAAATCCACAGGTTTAAAATACCAAAAAAAACCTGATAAAGCAGATATATTAAAATCTCCTGAACAAAATTCACTAACACCTAAGTAGACATTTCATGGCACAGGGGTTCTCAGCTCCTTTCCTGAGGTGCAGAAAAAACACTAGTTATCCTGCATGACATTTCAGAAATTTACAGATTTTTTTTTTCCTAAGCCTAATTTACCACTAACTAAACACCAAATAAACAAAACATTATCCTCTTTTATTCTGTGGAAAAGAAAGTTAATATAATGCATTGAATATTACGCGATCACTGCTATTGACTTTCATCATCCCTATGGATCTGCAGAGAAACAGATTTGGAGTATTGCTCCCACTTATTTTGTCAAGTACAAAAGCACAAATTAAAATCAGACAAAACTCAACAAGCCCTTTATTGGCCCGTTCTGAACACTGTGGCATTTGCTCTGGCTGAATATAAAAACCCTGGCTGAGATGGTCTGTTTCATCATTATTTTCCTGCAAAGTAACAGCTTTAGGCAACACGTTAATAAGAGCAATTTAACAACCTATTTTCATAAAGCAAACAGAAAATCCTTCCCATTCAAATTAACAAACATGAAACCAGTTATTTACTGGCATTTTGTAACACCACATCAGTTAAGGGTTAAATAGAGGCAGCCTAAAGTTTGTATCAGAAGTGACTGAACCGTTTTTGGTGCAGCTTATTATAAATTGTGGCTCTAGGCTGCAATTGTCCCAAGGCTGCCATTGTGTATTCCAGACACGCTGTAAAACTACAGCCTCAGACTTCCCTCCCTATTTTAGTTTCTCTTTTTTTTTTTCACCTGTACTCCCTTTTGGCACAGTATACTTTAATGGTAGGCTGCCCCTTTTCTGATTAATCATGGCGGCAAGAGAACACATTACAAAAAAAAAGCCCTTAATTCCTACACTATGAAATTATTAGTGCTGGAACAATTCCACAGCAGCCTTGTGTTAAAATAAATTTTGGTTATTCAATGCTTGCTAAAAAAAATCCAC
This sequence comes from Trochalopteron elliotii, assembly GCA_024734555.1. Taxonomy (NCBI): domain Eukaryota; kingdom Metazoa; phylum Chordata; class Aves; order Passeriformes; family Leiothrichidae; genus Trochalopteron; species Trochalopteron elliotii. The sequence goes on from JANPWX010000049.1 coordinate 2,069,834, forward strand.
AGAAAAACTTCTACATGAACTTAAAGGCAGAGATTCTCTCTCAAGTAACACCAATTGTTTCTCAGTAAAGAAATTTTGCTTTGCTTGGAAACACTTGATTTATCTACACATTTGTATTTCAGCATATTGTCTTTTCTACACAACCAGTGTCACTAAGGCCAAAGCTGAAAAGAGATCCCAGCTTCAGCAGGAAACTGCCACATCTCTGCATCTGTTTTAATGCTCCAATGCAGCTCTGCAATTACTCACACGTATGTGCTGACAGTGCAGGTATCGTCACTAAAACCATCCTGAGCAGATGAACTTTGTTATGACAAGACAGAAAACTTGCTTTTGGTTTTTATATGATAGAAAGGCAAGAAAGGTAAATGGAAGTTAATTATTTGCTCTCATACGATCTTCTCACAGTTTGGAAGAACAAAAAGCATCACAAGTTAAGAACGACTGAAACTCTGTGACACTTGTCACTAAAGTTTAGACAACAGGGACCTCCAAGGGCCACCTCGTCATACCACAGGTAAACCTGAAGTCAAAGCCTGATTAGTCAGTGCTTCTTTCAATCAAGTTCTAAAAATCCTAAAGGGTAGACAGTTTTCATGCTGTACCCATAGAGCAACCATGACTGTGAAGGTTTGGATAGCACTTGCACACAGAAAGTAAGAGCAGATATGTTACAAAAAGAGAAGCAGGGTAAACAAAGTCATGATTAATCAATGGAAGATATTCCCCAGATACAATGAAACCAAGAGAACCCAGATTATTTGGGGTTCAAGTGAGAGAAATGGTTTGTCAGGATTTTCACCAAGTTGGTAGGTACGGCAAGCATGATAGGCCTCTAGATCAAAAGGGCTGTCAGCTCGAAGAGTAACAAACTTTTGTTTTGTATCATTTTAAGATGCATTTTCCTTGACTTTAAGTAACAGAGTGTTAATACCGCTTAGGTTTATCTTTGATTTCTGCACACCTTACCAGAGCCAGAAGTAACAGGACTCTGCCAGCTCCAACTAAAGTCAACCTTGCAGCTCACAAATTTCTAAACTCAGACTCACTAGCAGCACTGAGCAATGTAACTCCCCATCTAAAACATACTTTTAAAACTAGGAAAAATAAACACATTAAAAATTGATTGAATTTCACTGCTCTTTCATACACACTTTGTAAACAGTGCTTAACAGTGTAAAGCAAATTTTCTCTTCAAGTTGTTCCCACAAGACTGCAAAAATACTTATTACCACTTGCAAGGAATAAGGAAAATAGAGTAAGTTTTGCTATCTGCTCCTTGTCATCTGGCTGCTCAAACAACAAGGGGGACCCTCAAGATTCTCTTTTCTGCTTCCCCCTGTTTACAAAGAAGTAAGCTTCAGCCTACAAGAAAAGTTTACTGACAGCAGACCAAGGACTCCACACAAAGCAGCTCAATGTGAGGGACAGTTCTGTAGAGGTTCCTTTACGATTTCACTTTTCACACACAGTTGCGTCCAGTACCTCCTTTTAGCACCAATACCAATTACCACAGCATCAAGTATGGCTTGTATCACCCCACAATTGCCACATCATTAAGAACAGCTCTTATAACAATCAGAGAAGTGTTATCCTGGAATACAACACCAACTTGCTTATAACCACGGGTTTATGAAGATAGTAAGAAACTGGCACCTCACAAAGGCAGCTGAACAGTCTCCAAACTATGTGGAACACCCTTCATAATTTACAGCCATTTGAAACTGCAAGAGCTCTGCTTTATATATTTTACATTTTTAGCTGTTTTCCCATTTCAGGCTGTTGGGGTATTTTTGTCCATAAAAGTGAAAAGCAGCAAGAGGAATAAAAGCCAGCGATACTCAGTGATACTGTGAAGTCTTTAATATTTGCTGAATTTTATTACTTGGATGCTGATACACACATCAGCACTGTAACCTTCTCCAAGGTCCAGTCACTCCAAAATTCAGTGGCAAAGCGATGAAGTACTCCTTACCTTCAGAACTGTTCTAGCGTCTTCCTTAGTGGAGCCTCCATTCACCCGGGTCACCCTGTACTCCAGCCACTGCTGCACCACAGCCTTCTCCTCGGCGCTGCTCCCCAGCAGCTGCTCCTTCCTGGCCTGCCTCACCAGGTGGGCAGCGATGGTCATCAGCCCCGTCAGCCCCGGGCCATTGTTGGTCTGCAGAACGGGGACCTGCAAGGGGAAACAAAGGCGTAAGACTGAGCAAATTTCTTCAAATTACTGAAGAAAGCTGTCTCTGTATGAATGGCTACTGCTTGTTTATGGTCCCTCAGAAGGACCTTTGCAGCAATAGATCAGAATTCAGAAGCTTTCACGGTAAAGGTGGTGCCATCAAAACCAAGTCTGTGTTCACGTTTTGCTCTTTGGGGTGTTTCATTTTCAATTTTTACAGAAGAACGTGAACAAACCAAGACACCTTTAGCTCCAATTAAGCAAATTCTGCCAGTATGAGGCAGAAATAGCATTGCTTGTTCTAACACTGGCAGAAATCTCATTAACTGACTTCTAACTCATCTCCAAATTCAGGACTCTGACTTAAGACTGTGAAGTCAGTAGCGTCCAAGCTCTCTCTGAGCAAGCAGGCTGCAGTACCCACACCTCCTGGAAAGCTTATTCCTACATCCTGCACCATTCCAAAAGGCCCTGAACAGCAGCCAGGAGCTCACTGGTACCAGCAGGACAACACTACACACCTCCAGCTTTAGCCATGACCTCTGTGTGAGTGACAGCAGCGTGGCTTCAACTGTGGAAAGGAAACTGAACCACCACTTCAAGAAATGAAGTGAGTGAATTGAAACTCACTGCAGCAGGCTGAAGCCCATTCAGGCATTTATGACATAAAATGAAAGAAACTGATTTAAATGCAACACTTTCTTTTAAAGTATTTGACACACAGAGCAATTATTTAATCTAAGGTGCAAGCTAAAAGTGTAATATAATTTTTGTAGTTGTATCAAGAGTCTTTCACTACTATATAAGTTGTTTTTTTTTCCACTGAATATGCAGCCAGAAAAACTACACACAGACCTAGATATACTTGAATTTTTCAGCTTTATGCTTTATGGCAATAGCACTGAAATACCAGCTGGGCTATAAAATAATTAAGGCAGCTTTTGCAACTGAAGAATACAGATATTCAGGACGCTAATCATAAACAGTCAATTAAAAAAACCTCAAAACATAAGGCAACTGCAGAGCTTCATTTCTCAACCAACCTTCTCCAGGAGGGAGGATCAAACAAAGGGCTCACAAATTTGTGACATTCCCAGCTCTACATTGCATTTTTCATGTCTCTGGTGCCTCTTAAAGCACGGAATCTAATATTTCCATACAAACTTTGAAACATTAAGACATCTAGAACCACAGAATCATCACAGTTGGAAAGGACCTTTAAGATAATCCAGTCCAGCACTGCCACTGCAACCCCTGAACCACTGAATCATCACCCAGTGCCACATCCAGACATCTCTTAAACATCTCCAGAAATGGATAATCCACCACCTCCCTGGGCAACCTATTCCAATGCCTGAGCACCACAAGAGGGAAAATTATTTTCTAATATCTAATCTGAATCTCCCTTGTCTCAGCTTAGGCCATTTCCTCTGGTCCTCTCACTGCAGGCACAGTAGGTGGAGCGGCTCTCACCCCACCACAACCTCATCTCAGGCAGCACTTTAAAAGAATAAAAGATTTAAGCACAACACGTCCTCAACACATCTTCCTATTATTAAAACAGCACTTTTTTCTTCCCAAGTAATTTAATCAAGATAGCACAAACATCACTCGCACAGGGAAAGTCAAGCGATGAAAGAACAAGTGTAAGTCAAGCCGAAATCCCTTTCATGACACATGATGATCCTTCCCACAAGCAGAAAGAAGGAGTTTCCAGAACCTACAGGCTCGCAGCCAGCGAGGCCCCTACAACATCCACAACATATGTGGGTTGGTGAGGGAAGGGCTGGAGGGAGCACAGGTGAGACCCCGCTCAAGGAGACGTCGGCTGGTATCCGGGGGGCCGCAGCCATCGTCACATCGGTGTCTGGGGGGAATTAATTGCCAGGGAGGCGGGAAGAGAAGCTCGGAGGGAAGCAGTCACTGGGGCAAGGAGACCAGAGCACGCCCGCCCTCCCACGCGCGTCGCCACCGCCACCCGCTCCAGGCCCCTCCTCGCTCCCTTCACCTTCCGCTCCCCCTGGACGCCGTACTTGTTCCCGCCCGGCAGCCCCAGCAGCCGCTCCAGCAGCTCCAGCTCCTCCGCGCCCCGCACGGCTGCCGCCATCTTGCGCGGCGGGACACGCGGGACAGGGAAGGAGGGCGGCAACAACCGCTCG
>JANPWX010000049.1:2074568-2120118 GCA_024734555.1 Trochalopteron elliotii
CCGCTCCCGGCGGGGAGGGCGCGGTGCGGAGGTGTCCCGGCCCTGGGGTTGCACGGGATCAGTTTGGGCGGACAAGACCTTGAGAGATCACGCAGTCCGATCTATGACCCCACACGACCATGCCAGTTGGAGCATGGCACTGACTGCCACGTCCAGTCTGTCCTTAAGCACCTCCAGAGATGGTGACTCCACCGCCTCCCCGGGCAGCCCGTTCCAATGCCTGATCACCTTTTCTGTGGAGGAATTCCTCTTGATGTCCAGCCTGAACATCCCCTGGTGCAGCTTTAGGCCATTTCCTCTTGCTCTGTTGTTGGTTCCCTGGGAGAAGAGGCCGACTGGGTACACCCTCCTTCCAGGGAGTTGTAGAGAATGATAAGGTCCCCCCTGAGCCTCCTCTTCTCCAGGCTTCTCCTTCAGCCGCTCCTCATGGGACTTGTGCTCCAGACCTTCCCCAACTTTGCTGCCCTTCTCTGGACAGTTCCAGCTCTTGTCCCCGGGTCTCCGCACTCCGGCGCCCCAGCCTGACGGCCCCTCTCAGTGCCATGGATGGCTCAGTGCCGCACAAAGAGCTGCCCTGAAGTGTCCCTGGGGATGCCCTCAGGTTGTCTACACAGACCGCCCTCCCTTCTCCTGGGCTTCTCAGGAACCATTGCAGTGCTTCTATCCATCCCTTCGCCCATCCCACCTTCCTCCACCTGGCAAATCTTGAACTCTTTGCCCAAGTGCAGCCGAATTTAATAGGGGAGCTGAAGTTCTGTGGAGAGCTACGTCACTAAGGAAATTAAATGAAAGATCAGCCAGAACCAAGCTGCTACCCAAGGGCATCAAAGGAGGAGGAGGGATAAAAGTAGGGTTAAAAAAATCATCCTAATCAATGCTTTTAATAGTAGTAGTGGAGTTAAGAGATAAACCCCACAAAATCTAAGCTGGCCATGAAATAGCCTGACTTAACTGCACTTTAGTGTATTTGAGATTTGATGAAGGTGTGATTTAATCACCTTTCCGATGGAAGATACTCTGTTGCAGATGTCGTACTTGTATGTCTGGCCATAAATGTTAGGAATTAAAACAATTTTAGATTTCCAGGTTCATTTGTGCAGAGTATCAAAGCACAATTTCTGATAGAAGACTACTAAACACCAAACTAACATTTTTTACTAAAAAGAATGAGCTAGTCTTGTCCTACTACTGACATTTTCACAATACAGACTCAGGGCTATCCCTGCGTTAGTCATCTCAGATAAGATGATCCTGACAAATGTCCTGTTTCTCCAGTGAAACACTTTATCTTGATACAAGGTGACATTTAGATTTGTACCTTCTGTTACAGAAAAAGTCTGAAAGTGGACACTGAGCCTTCCTCTGGCTGGGAAGGAAATCTGAAATTTTAAGTGGATTTTTAAGCTTTATAGGATCTTTTATATTAATATCTGTAAAATACTGAAAAAAAAAAACCTGCCTTGAAAATGGCCTTGTTCTTTGCAGAGCTTTGTAAAATTAATCAGCTCCTTTCTTTAGGCAGTATTTGGAAATTATATTGTTTCTGCAGTGTTCCAGTAGCATTCCTGCTCTGTGATATCAGTGAATGATCAAAAATTGTACAGAAAGTCTTCCTTTTCAGTGGGAAAATTGAAAGAAATGCTTTGCCCCCTTTTTGAAAGCTAGTGGATAGTTTCATTACTGAGCAATTTTACTTTTGATAATGAAGCATCTATTCAGTAAATATGTTCCTACACTTACAGGTTATTTTATATATTTATGATTTTTAGATGCTGTGGAACTTAGAAGATGCCATCTACCAGTGTAAATATTAGTATTGATGTGTTGAATTATATATCAGTTAAAATAAAAAGGTCACAATTTCAGTCAGATGAAACCTGGGGGTTGTTGGGTGGTTGCTTTTTTTTTTTTTAATTACTTTCCTCCCTCAAACCTCAAAGTTTTAAAGACCTTGGAAAAGGGGATTTTATAAATTAGATGGAGGAGATGAACCGCTCACGGTTGTGTAGTAGCTTTCCCTTGATAGCAGTGTTTAGCAAAGTCTCTCTCCCTTTCTTTTTCTGGGCACAGTTCTCCCTTCATTCCATTAGGTGGAGCTTTGTGATTGAGGCTGCAGAAGAAACTTGCTTCCGAGCGCAAAATAATTCACCACGAAATGGCTGGGGGAGGAGGTGAACGAAGCCTTCTTTGCTTAGAGGTATCGTTGTCCTGTACGCAAGCTTGAGACACAAAAATCTGAATCAAGACCCTCACATACAAGGAAAATAAATTGAAAAATCGATTCTGTCAAACAGGGCCCTGCTCTAATCTGCTGTTGTCATAGTCAAGTTCCGAATCTAAAATACCTTAGGTTATAAATTAAATGTCAAATATAATTAATTTGGCACTTGAAACATGAAGTGGATGACTGTCCTTTGGAGAAAGCCTGACAGCTTTATGTATGTCACATTGGTATCTGCTAAAACAAGCTTCACATGCCAGATGATCCTTGTGTGAATCATATTGCTGTTAGCTGTACCAGAATTTTGTCGATGGAATAAGTCTCAGAACAGTTTTCTCCTTAATTGTCTGAAGCTTTTGCAAGACAATATAAATCAAGTGTCATCTGCATCATCTGTGCCAAATAGTGGTTTTATCATACATCAAATAAGCAATTTATTTCTTATTCATTACTACAGAAGCTATTGTTGAATATTTACATACAAATCTATATTTTATACAAATGGAGAATGTTTTCTGCCCTATGCCTTGAACCCACTGCAGTTACAATTTGAATCCAGCTTTCCTTCCATCTTCTTAACTTCAGCAACTGTGGCCATAGCCCTGCCATCCTCTTCCACAGGGAGGCCAAGGTTATAATTGAGTACCACTCCTTCCTCAGCCCACTTCCCTGGGGCATGGAGATCCTGTTTGCACAGCCTCCTCCCCCTGCCCCAAACCAGAAGCAAAGAGGTCCTTTTTCACATTTTGTGTCCTTGCTTTGCACAATGAGCTACGCTCACCTTAAGGCTTATTTACTCACAGGTATCCCCAGGGAGGTGGAGGAGGCAGGTTTGCCCAATGGACACTTTTAGACAGTTGTTGAAATATAAATGTCTGTATACCATGTTATTTCCCAGTAACAGGACCAGTAAGACCTTCCTAATCCACACCTCATAAAGATTCCTCGAGCAGGGGGCTGCAGCAAGGTTTCACCATTAATTTTTTAAGGTGGGTAACAAACTGGCTAAATGTGTGTTGGTGATACCCTTTAAACTACCTGTGTGATCAGGATATTCATTTAGATTAAGAGAAAAAAAAAAAAAAAGAAGAGACTGAGGCCATGCTGCTCATTGAAATGAGGGGAACTTGTGCAGACAAAAAGTCAAACTGAAAGATCCAGACTTATTCCTTTTTCCTGCAGTGGCTGAATGAAACAAAGATGAAACTGACTCTTTTTTTTTCCCCCCAAGTGCTCTGGGAAAATTGAACACACGAAAAGGATGGTTCTTGTAACAGCTAACTCTCCTCTGCTTCAGCTTCTCTTTTCTTCTGCTTAACCCTGTGCTCTGTAAGAGAAACATGAGCCCTAGGTCCGTGTTAAAATTTAGCCATTCTTGTATGTGTCAGGCAGAAAACAACTCCAAAGCAATATTTTAAACCTAAGAGGCACAACAATTTTTTCTTTTTGTCTCATTTCCACTAGGTTACACCGACAAAAGGACTGCTAGTTAGAAGCCTTTCTGCAGGCAGGGACTCAGAGAGGTTACTGTCCCAGCAGCTGATTTTAGCCTAAGTGCATATTGAAGGAAACAGGGAGGGAACATTGCTGTATGATTACTGCTATAATAGTGCACCACCAAAAGCAAGGAAAGGGAGACTTGTCATACTTCTGAGAATATTGACCTCATGCACATGTAGGCCTTAATTTAGCAAGAGATGCATATGTTTATATTAATTTCAGTCAGGGCAACAACAGGATTCATCACTGATCATTATAAAATTGATTTCTTTTTCACTTCTGTTCCATGGAAGACAGTTGCAAGTCACAGTGCTGCCCAGGCACTGCAGTGATTTAAGGTCATCATCTAAGCTGCAGGACAGGGCCAGATCCACAGGCAGGATAGCTGCATTACTGCACTTCTGCATTAAAGTTAATTAGCCCAGGTAAGAGGAAATCAGCTCCACACCACCATGCCTAAAGTGTCCCCAGATCTGACTCCCTTGTGCATAGCTCAGAGTTCTTTGAACTTTGTCTCTTGTAGGCATATCTGCATTTGGATCTCAAAACCCTTGTGACTCAAGTTTGAAATTAAACAACTGTTGAGCATAGGTGACAGTTTGGGTTTGATAATTCCAAAATAACTTTGACTGTGTTCCATGGATTTGGAGACCAATCAACAGAGTGTATATTTATTCATAAACACATATATTCATCTATAAAACTTGTCTCATTGATATCCCTTTGGAGTACTTTTTTGAGAGAAAGCCTAGGTAACTTTATTCTTCAAAAAGGGAAGAGTCAACTCTTCAGCACTGATTGTTATGAGGTTTATTTCTCTGAGACAAGAAAATATGGACCTACACAGAAAATTTACTGAGAGTTCTGTAGAGACATATTCTGCTCTCAGCTTCATCCTCTTAAGTCAAATTTGCTGTCCTTTATTTCTCACTTGCCATCCAAATTTGAAGATATCATTAAAGAAAAACAACCAATATTGTTGGGTGTATGGAAATTCAGACTTAAAAAAAAATGGCACAGAAGAGAACTGGTGTCTGACATACCAACCTGAATGCTAAGGTTTGGTTCAGCAGGGGACCACTGTTTTTTTCAGCAGTTGTGTGTATCTGGCACAAGCAGTTCTGTCCCTGACAGCAGATGACAGATTTTAAAAGTGCTATACCTAGAAAACAACACCTGGTTTATCATGTGTAAATGTGGTACATTTAGCTGTTGAAATACAACCTGCTGCTTCTTTTACAGATAAATAAGGGCTGGGTTTAGTCTATTGTGTTCTTGAGAACATGATCATTGTAATAAGTGAATTGCTGCTGACAAGAAGCTGTTTTTAGGGGTTTGCCCTAATTACATAATGCAGAGTCCTGGGATGAAAAGGTTAAGCTATTTCAGTGTACCCTATCGGTAACGTGCCACCTTTGTCCAGACTAATTCTGTTCTTTGTTCTCCAGCTATGGCTGTGCTCAGCTGGAAATATGTCCTGAATATACACTAGATGGCAGGCGGGTCAGGGGGCTGGAAGCAAGCCTTGCCCACTCATCACACAGCCCTCTCTCCTGCCTCCAAAAGATCAATTGGTCTTCCCCAGACCTCTACAAAGCATATTTGGCTCGCTATACTGGATATGAGTATGCAGTCAGCGGACTAGAAGCTGATCTAGCCCTCTGCCCACAGGATGCTGGGCCATGCTGTTTCTGACAGATTTGCTTTTGCCTTTTAGCCGACAAGGAGAAGATGCCCGATCAGTAACAGCTCGATCAGTAGCAGCTGTTGTTGAGAATAAGGCTTGTGTTAGAGAAGTGGATGTGTTAAAGAAGTGCTGTCAGCACCTGAGGCAGGCTCTGATGGCTTGTCTTCAACAGTAGACTCCTGTATTTGCCCTCCAGGAGACGATGGCAGCCTGTCGCAAATTTTTTGTAGCAGAACATCTTTCCAATGCTCTGCGATGCCCCAGGATGAAAGATGCCCTCAACGTTGCCCTTAAAGTGGTGATCTCATTGCAATGCCACTATGTACAGCCTTGAATACATTAGTGCTTACTGCAGGATCCTTTGGGAGCTGTCGTGACACAAGGTTCAAACTCAGCCCTCATGTAAACTTGTGGTGTTTGCTTGACCCACAGCTCTGTCGCTGTAACAGAAATGCTGTCAGCTTTCACCTCTCCTGATGTCCTTGAGGAAAGGGTGGATTTGAAAGAGGATGTCACATCACTATCAGATTATGCTAATGTCATAGGTGAGTCTCACAGGGCTCTAAGAATGAACCACATTTTGAAATAGACTTTCCTATAGTTCTCTGTTTTTCCATTAGTGGTAGTTGTAGGAAAGCCATGAGTGGCCATTAATTGCTTTTCCTGTATCAGACAAAAAGTTTCCTTGGTGTTGAGTTGCAGTCAGATATATTTAGGATTCCTGCTCTGGTGTGAGAATTCCTGAACTGGTACGCCTCTTCTGATTTTAATGATCAAGTATCCTTCAGATTTTAAGGACACAGGTACTCTACAGACAGACTCATGCTAATGCAGTGATTGGTACACATAAAACAAGTCTCTACTGAGGATCTTGGGTGGTTTCTTATATCTGTTGCAGGGGTCAAGTAGTTCCATAGAAGCAAGGCAGTTTTTATTGCCAGTTCATCTAAACCTAATCAGCACATCTCTGGATAATAAATGGTGGAAAACATGCTTTTTGTCCTACACTTTTCTACACGTTTTTACACTTTTCCAAACTACTGCTGCTTGTGGCTCTGTATCAGTTGAGAATTACGGAGAAACACATGCTTATATAGTTTCAATTTCCTTACTGAGTAGTGAAATAGCTGGGACTCTTGAGAGCAGTTATGGGAAAATCTCACTTTGAATAAACCTTTGGATAAACCTGTATATTTTGGTGTTTAGAGAATGCAGTTGTTAAAACAGTAATAATAAAAAAAAGGAATCAGGCTTAGATAGTTAACCATCTGACACCTCCCAGAGTACCTGCACATCTTCTCTAATAGGAGAGTAATGAGCAAATACTACACACAAGCAAATTTGTCTTTTCTTCTTTTTGAGTCACTGACAAACCACTCACTAAAACTAGGAAACATTTCAGAAGAGGAAAATGAGAAAAGAGCAATAGAGACTTGACAAAGTGAATTGACAGAGTGAATTGGTAGGTGTATTTATACAGACACAAATGCTAAGAGGCTCCTTCCTTGAGCAGCAGGCAGCCCTAAAGGAAAGGTAAGAAACCCTTCCTCTTGCAAATGTGGTTTGAGACAACTTGCATGAAGACAACAGGAGAAAACATCAGGTCAAAACCAGAAAAATGAAAATACGGAACTAATGACTGACCAAAGTTTCATTTCTTTTTTAATATGTGTGCAGTCACAAGGTTTATTTGCAGCAAAGCCCCCTGAAGCTGGTATTGTTCGTGAAAGTAAATGTGAAGTAAAAAACAAAGGCTCCTTCATTTGTTCTTTGCATCTCGATCTCTTTCAATTTTTAATTGCTGGAGACAGAAATCTACAAATTAAGCAAACAAATTAAAAATATGAAATTGGAGTTAAGCAGTACATTTTATAACTTTTTAATGCATCTTTTTCCAGTAAAGAAACTTTCTGAAAGGCAAAATATGTTTGGAATATAAGTTATAGACCCAGGCCAACACCAACTCTGTCTGTGGGAGGCTGTCTTTGTGAGAAGAAATTGACATTTAGCTTTTGGCAAGTGTGTTTGTTTGATATTACCATATATTTCATCCAAAGGGAAATCTGTATTAGTATGGACATGTCAGATGAACCTCTGCTGCTGAGATTCATGGTGCTTTATCCAGGATTTCAGGAAGGATTTGCACACAAAGCTTATGAATTTAAGAATTTCAGGTTCTGTTTGCCATAAGCCATGAGTTTGATAACGGATCTACCAGAAGAAAACATGGTCACAAATAGAAGATTATCTTGTTGTCCAGCACCTCTGCAAAATCACACAGTTCCTCCTTTTCCAAGGTGTTAGGGTAGTTTTTGGGTTTGGCTTGGTTTTCTTTTTTAAATTTAGTTTTTTGTACTGATCTCTCCTCCTTTTCCCTGTTGCTCCCTGCAGTGACCTTCTGTCTTGCTTCTCCATCAAAATTTGTCAAAACCATACATGGCAAGACAGACTTTTTAAAATCAAGTGTTTATTAACTTCTGTTTTGGAAAGCATTTTGTGGAGGTGAGGAGCGAGGATTATGTGATGATGAGTATTTGAAATTATTACAGTGAGGAAGTATAATGCAAAGGAAGCAGGTTGTGGTTATAAGCTGCTGGTTGTTGTTCGACACATCAGTGACATTTGGAAATATCTGGCTTAGAATTTTTTGAGCCTACAATCTGGGGGACTGTAATTGAGTTTTACTTCTTGGGAGCTCACAGAGGTTCAGACAGTGGTTTATAAAATATACACAGAGATCAAGTGGTTTGAAATTCAGACTGATTTTCTATCCTTTTTTTTTTTTTTTTGGTGTGGGAAAAAGGAATAAACTCTCAAAACACTTTCATTTAAGGCCAGTTCCTACTAGCAAGGGAAATTTAATCTACTCAAGCCACCAAATCATTGAGTACATTTATTCATTAAAGTAATCAATCAGTGGAAGTAGGTTTTTCTTTTTATATATTAAATGGCAAAAATGATGAGTTCATAAAAATGTCAAGAAATTTTCGTCTCTGCTATCTCTTTTCTAAGGTCAGCTGTCTTCAAACGTATTATCCCATTTGTGGGAATCTTACTTATTCTGTCTTTCTTGTAGAAAGCTGAGCATTGAGTATTACACAGAGATTAAAATTGAGTAGAAACCATAGAAAATGTCAAACATAGCAGAAATCATGACACTTGCTCTTTTGACTAGTCACAAAAGCATCAACAGTTGTTAATTTTTGAAGCTAGTATTCTGGCAGTGTTACATTAATACATCAGTCACAGCAACTTCTTGTTTACATTTTTGCCAGCATCTACAAGTTTGTCAAGATCTATCATCTCTTTTTCTTATGCAGTGGGCTTCTTTTATTTTGACAAATGGATCCTTTCCAAGAAGTTATGTATGTGCCTTGCACATCATCATTTGGAAGCAGGAGATAGCATAGGGATTATCATTTTTCTCTACCATTTATAATGCAGTCTGCTTCTTTGAGATCTTTTAGTGGAAAAGACTGGGTGAATAAAAACATCAACTGTCCATTTGCCATGGGAAATAAAATTACATGCATTGTTTGCCTCACTCATTCCAAACCTAGAAATTAAGCTCCTTTTATTTTGGGAAAGATGAGGTGCCTCCCAGGTTTGTCTTTGAGCTCTTGTTCAGTTAGGAAAGGAGGAACATAAAGCAACCAACTGCATCATGAAGTCAGTATCTTACATCTGCAGACAGTCCTTTAAAACAGTCTAACCCAAATCTATGAAACACACTTTAAGACCTCTGAGTGAGAGACCTTACAATTGTTGTAATGGTTCTAAGCCTCAAAAATGTAAACAGGTAAGGAAGAGATGAAATAAAAGTCATTGTCAATATTTTGGGTGAAGTAGCAATTTCTTAGGTGGTGTTTCAAGATCTTGCCAGGAAGATATGGGACTGTGCTCCATGCCCCAATCTCCAGAAGAGGAATGATATTCCCAAGTAATTTCCTGAAGTAAAATTCTGTCCTGAAATGTGTTGTTACCAAACCATTAGTTTGTTACTATTGAATTTGGTGACAGGTTTAACTGTGCAAGTGCAAAAAAGACATACTGATCTTCCTCAAGAGTGTCAGGAATATCTACCACCTCCCCCAGCAATGCAGCTCCGTCTGTGGCCAATTGACAGAGGAAACTGATTGACAGCAGCCCTGAAGTATGGACTAATTAAATATATCATAAGTAGGTTGCAGTGAACACAAATCAGCTTGACCCAAAAAATTTTGGTTCCCAAATGTCAGTAAGATTTTATGTTTAGCTTTGTAATATGGTCAGGGTCCAGAAGCAGTCTCTAAATAACAGGGGCATCTTTGATGGCAATTCTTACTCCTTACAGTTTTAAAGTTGACTAACAAATATCCGTGGAGCAAGCAGACTCTAAAGGGCAGCCAAAGGCCTGTTTTTGTGGTCAAATCAGCATGGGGTAAGGTAAGATAAAAACTGAGGGTACAGAAGCTGTCTGTACTCATTCTTCACAGGGAGAGTGGTGAGCCCTCAGGATGTGCTCAGATGGCCCCAGCCAGTGCTTGCTGAGGTAGTTTAAGGGGTCACTGTCCCTGGGTGTCTGCTTTGTCCTTTTGCTGGAGATTACAGCCCTTACTAGAGCAGAGATGGAAAGGAGCTCATGGCTACCCTTCCACTGTCCTCTTCCAAAGCCTGCTGTGTTCATTGAAATTAGCCCTGAAGACTGATTTGTGTTTATGAACTGAGCTGCTTTTGGTGGAGGCTGAAGAACCAAACCACACTTGGGTTTGATGCCCCAGCTAAGAGTAGAGAACTGCTGTCAGAAGTGTGATGCGGGTGCCATAATGACATAAAAGTTTTAAGAGCAACCTTTTGTGAATGTAGTGGAATAAGATATCATGTATTTAGTGATTAAAAGCCTCTACACAGGGGATCAATGCAGAATAGGTGGTGGCTTGCATGTTTTCAGATTATGGTCTTACACTAATTTCTTGGGAACATCAAAACATAACTCTGCAAATTTCAGTTATTCAAAGACACAGTAAACCTGTTTCTTTTGGGGCAGAGCAACACCACAGTATTTAGTTATTTCACTGGAATCTGGCAATCCTTGTATGCTGGATGACATTAAACAGAGCAGAACTTTGCCTAAGTAAGGAAGTACAGCTACAATTCAGCAGCAATCATTATCCCTAACTGGAACGACAAAACCTGTTCAGATCCTGCTGAGCACTTCCTTGCATGTCTACTGCATGCACTGCAAGTCAATTTTTCTTGAGATTTTGATGTGTTGTACGAGTCTTAATACATATCCTAGGCCTTGGGACTGGGCTGTATCAGCTCCCTATAGAGATGCAGTGTTTAAGTAAAGAGAGCAAAGAGGCTAAAACACAATCTTATAGACAGTCTATGCAACTTGGAGGTCAGTTGTCAGTGTGTAATAGTTCCTTGAACACTCAGCAGAGAGCTAACTGAATATCTTTAATTGCTTTGCATTTTTGGAGGAATTCAGGTATCTTAAAGATATGCAGAGAACACAGTTAATGTCAAGTCACTGTACTTTGGGCTCACAGCTGTAGCATCCCAGCCTATGGGCTAGAAATGACCAATCGTTACTACCCATCAGAAATACCTACAGATTAATTTAATGTACAAATTAAAAATATTGTGAAGACCATTTTATGCTTGTAAACTAATCTTATCTTCTGGTCATTGGCAAAATGACCAATTTGGGGATAAATGGGGATATACACGGAAAAGATTGGTGTATATACCATGTGATTTAGCAGAGTTGGTTGGAGCATGGTGCTGATAATGCCAAGGTTGTGGGTTTGATCTCTATACAGGTCAGTCACTTGAGAGCTGGACTTGATGACCCTTCTGGGTCCCTTCCGACTCTGAATGTTCTGTGATTCTGTGATCTATCTGGCTGTAACACATCTTTCTCCTCTATACCCAAATCTTTGACTATATGTAAATGAATATACCCACTAACATGTTCTACCAGCAGGAACAATCCACAGGGTTGAATCCAACAATATACCATACAACAAATACTAAGGTAATCTGCTGTAGCAACCCCACCAGCATTAAAACTTTCCTGACAAAGTTTCATCTGCACTTGGCTGGGTCTAGTCAAGGGGGAAGATTTCAGGAACTTCAGGCAGATCTTTTGCAACAGGTTTCCTTATGAGAAAAATATACCATGTCCTCATACAAATGACTTTATGGATGCCCTGAAAGGCAGCTGGGTCAACATTAATAATAAAGAGGAGAAACGTGGACACCTGCAGCTCTTCCATGCACCATTACTCACGCTGAAGATCTGGTGTTTGCCATTAGGCATGCACAAGGATTTTGCTGTAATGGAAACACCCAGCTCTGCTCAGCAGAGTTAATTTCCATCCTGCACTGATACTGATGCCAAAAGCTCAGTTCCAACACATCAGATCACTGCTTCTTTGAGAAGCAAGTACATGAAGGAGTCCTTGGATTTGCAGAATGTTTTGTCTATTTCTATTTCACAGCTTGTCTTGTTTCTGCTGCACTTTATAACATCTGAATTCTGTATGGGCAATGGAGCACATGTTGGTTCTGTCCTGTGCTCTCTGCCCTGAAACAACAAGTGCTGCTGGTCAAATGGTTCTGTCAAAGTAGGAATGCAAGTGGCAAACAGGTGGAAGAAAATCATCAGTGTCACTCAAAACCTTTCCTTTCCTATTCCAATACTTGGACTTGAGTTTCCTTCTTGAAACTACCATATCAACTGAAAATGCACAGTGATTCATACAGAATCCTAAGGAGAGGGAAATCCTATGAAAATACACCATTCCAGGCACAAATGGATTTCTACTCTTTACAAGGGGTGTTTTGCCCCAAGTTCAAATGACAGCATTTGGGGTAAGCCTTCTGCAGCCACTCATCCTTCCTTTCTTCATTCATATGATAACAAAACCACACTAAAACAGAAGGGAAGGAGTACTTAGAACTCTGAGGAAACACAGGGCAGATCCTCAGGTAATTAAATAACCCAGTTCCACTGTAGCCAGTGATGTATATTGTATTCACTGAAGTTACATCAATATTTCCTGTCCAAGGCTCAGGCTTATGGTGTTTTAACATATCATTGCTCTGTAGGCTGCAGCTCTCTCTGTCCATCTGGGTGGGATAGAAATCAGAGGGCAAATGCAGTCCTTGGGCAACACTTCAGAAGTGTTACATTTTATATTAAAAGAGTAAGTTATTTTCAGATTGACTCTAGCTCATTTTTCACAGCTAAGTTTTTGCAGAGATGTGTAACTGTAACTGGACATTGCTTTTAGTATTTAAACCTTATGGTTGGTGTGAGGGTCCAGTCCCTTGGAGGGTTTGTAAGTGCAGCTGCTTGGACTTTGCAGCCACATCTGAGTCCTGCTGGCTTTCACCCACCTGCTTAACCTCACAGATGAGAGGCAGAAACTGTTCACCTGCCCTGATCTGTCACATAGGTACAAATATGCTCATGTGTTCATAGCTGCAAATAATTAGCATATTTTAAAAACAAACAAAATGAAAGCCTACATGAAATAGAGACATAGGATGTGAAACAATAAGCATGTTGGGGGTGAGGCCCAGTTTCCAGTGGCAGCTGACAATTGCCTTGTGCCATAGGGAGAGGTGCTGCTTTCCATAAAGCATGGAGCCAATTATACCAGTGTCTTGACAGAGGGGAAGGGGGAGAAATCTTTTTGCTGACCCTGACAGACAACAAACTTCTACCCTGAAGCCTGATGTCTGATTAGTTTTTCAGGTTTTTTACTGAAAGGTTGTTAAGTAATAGAATAGTTTCTTCCTAGGACCAATGCTATTTCATTTACAATATGCCATTTGATGTATTCCTCTTAGTTTTTTTTCTGACATCAACTTAAATACTTGTACTACCCCTCCTGAAGATGTGGAATTGCAAACTGACAAGTCTAGTTAGTGGGATCTGAGTCAGTAATACCTCCAGAGATTAAGGGGGCAGAATATTTATAAGCAATTTAATGTTTTAGGGTACTTTTCATAAAGAAAAAATCTAACTGTTAGGTACTAATATAAAAAGAACAAAATAGTATACTTCTAAAAGGTCAGGTTTATGTAATATGTTTTGCATTCTAAGCACACAAAGAAAAAAGTAAAGTATTTGATTTCACTCTGAACTTTATGCCTTTGATAAATTTAAGATTATTATTGTATTTAAGCCATTCTATGTCCTCAGTGGGAGTTAAGGCACTCAGAACTTGCAGAATTGAAGTAAGGATGTGAGCAGTAATTTGACCACTCTTGAATTGCATTGCCCAATATCTGGGAAGGATCAGGAAGACAATCCTTAGCCCTGAGCATTATATACAAATGAAATAGGGGTTATCTGGGGGCAGCATAATTCATTAAATGTTCCCTCTAAATGTAAAACACCAAATTCCCTTGACACAGTCAGCCTTTCTATCTGCAGTCTAGTTGTGACATAAAAAAAGATCTTACAGTAAGAGTAAACTGAAATTCAGAAAAGCCCAGAAGTTCACTATTAAAGCTCATTCTATTTTCTCATTACACCTTTTAACAAACAGACAGAAAAAACATTGTAGGTATCACAGTCCTCTGAAAAAAATGTCTGATTTTAGAAGGTGGGACTAGATTCTTAGGTAGTATCACTCAGGATATTTACATTAATTGTAATCCAATTACCCTATAGCTCTATCAGCTGAGAATCTGATCCAGGAACTGTAACAGAGAAGCATCCATGTGTAGCTTCATCTTCCCCTCATACATCTCTCTTTTACTTCAGGCCAGTCTGGGAAAAATTTCAAACAAAAACTCTGATCAGATTTCTATGAAGATGATCAGATTTCTATGAAGATTGCATAGAATTACACTGGGGCAAAAAAACCCCGATTATTTCAAGGGAAGATGTAAGGTGACCAGACCAAAGTTCAAAAAAAATTCTCATAACTGTAATTGTACTGTAAGACATGTACATCACCCCATTACACAAACTGTGTGTTCTTACCTTTGATATATTTATCCTTACACCAAACCCTCTCATGGAACAAGGAGGGGTTAGTTGCCCAGTTTGGCCAAGCAGGACAGAACAGGGTCAGTAAGTGGTTTGCTCAAGGCTACCCAGGAAAACGTATCAGAAGAGTATGAGCCTTTCTCATACTGGGCTAATGCCAATTCTGCCTGCCTAGGTCTCCTTCTGTTATTTAATTAATACAGAGGCTATCGATAATCTTTGGAAAGTCAGTTATTTATTCTCCAGCTTAACCAACACAGAAAAGTGGAAATGTCTGTCTTGTGAGCTGACAACTGGAGAGTGTTATATAAAGGCAATTGATTTTGAATTTGCTGTTGCCACGCCATTAACAGGAGAGCACCCAATGACTGGGATGGTTCAAAGACCCTCCTCTTGGCTCCAGCTGCACTGCCCAGTGCCCTGCTCATATTCAGTGAGCATGTGAGACAGAGGCACACAGGTAACTAGGCTGGTGCCTCTCCATTGTACAGTCCTATCTGTGCTCACAGAGCTGGGACAAAGTCTCAGGGTCTGGATGAGGGTACTGCTGATCCCAGTGGACATTCAGTGACTCAGCCAAGTGACACTCGCTTTCATTTTGAATTGCCAACAAATATGAAGGAAAGTTCAAGAAGTCTTGGACAACAGCTTTATAGGACTTACCCTAAATGAGACTATAAAAATATATAAAAAAATGTGGAGAAGAGGGAATGTAAAAACCTTAAAAAGAAGCATTTAGTTTCCTTTCCTTTTTAGGAATTATGTTTTAAAATTTCCTCATGGAAGTGCTGCTGATTCATGTATTTTAAAAATACTCTCTTCCTGTTCAGCCTGTCTCACAGTAGATCAGTCCTGGTTCACTGTCCACTGAAGTAGATATTTGTATTTCCTCATATTTGCATTAATCTTAATACATCTAGGGTCTGTCTAAGACTTTTTAACTACAGATATTTTTAGGTCCTTTAAGACAGAGTTTGTACTAAAAATGATGTTACAAGTGGGTAGTAGAAAGATTTTGTTCCTTATTAAGTTGTGACCACGCAGAACTGCGAAGGAGACAGTGAAAGAAATAAGTGAATCTGGCAACTTACTAGCTTTTTATTGCCTTAATATGGTGAGATAAAGAACAGGCAAAAGCATGCCCTTTTTCTGAGTGATTCCTGTTTTATTCAAAATCCATGAGGGCTTACCTTAAAAATATATGATGCCATTGAATTCAGCAAGCTGCATGATTTATTCAGCTGGGCTCACCATTTCTTCCTGTCAGTTATATGTGATCAGTTATTGAAAGTGTCTATCTCTCATTATATATTTATTTTTTGGAGTTGAGAGACAGTCTTTTGAAAGACTTTCACACAGGTGTTAGGGCCCAATACTCAAGAACTGACTCTCAGCTGGTCAGTGAAATAAATGTTTTGGGACATATTATCAGTTGATACAAGTCCTTGTAAGCTTCATGTTTCCAATTTACCTCAGGCCTGAGAATCTGTCCTGTTATCACTGACCCGGTACCTGGCCATTTTTGGTGCAGTTTTGCTCTAGCACAACTGTGCAGTGTGGCTGAGACATTTTCCCAGAAAAAATTCAAAATGTTATATACCATCTCATGTCAGGTATTCTGTACCTCAAATTGGTGGAACAAAGCATGTTATTTCCACTTAGTGGGAAGAAACCAACATTGTTATTTCTACTGCTCTAGTGTCAGGGCTTTTTATTTCCACTGCAGTGATTGTACAGTCTCTCATAACCAATAAGCCAACATCCACCCTGCCAAAAAAAACAACAGAAAAAACCTTGGCTGGGCAGAAGCACATTAGAGCACACAAAAGAAAACTGACTCAGGCTGCAGCTAGAAAGGAAATGTTTATTCTCCTGATAGTAGTGTGGAATTTGACTAAAAAATTACGTTTTTCTGACAGGTGGACAACCTCAGGATCATTTCCATTTCTCCTGATGATGCAAGTAAAAAAAGCCAAAACAACAAGCCAAGGGCATGTATAGATTCCTAACTTCAAAAGGGAGAAGAGAAACCTGTACTACTTGCTTCTGGTTGTATAAAATAAATGCAGTTCAAGTTTAAAGCTTCTGGACACCAGTGGTCAGATCTAAAGGGCCCAGATACACCATATCAGGCAAACCAAATGTCATATTTCTCTAGAGCAGTGTAAGTTCTAAGAGGATTTCTTCTGAATAAGGGACACAGCATCACCTCTCAATATTTTCTGCAGTGAGAAAGAGCTTCAGGGTAAAACTGTGGCTCCCTGGAAACTTTGTCACAGAGTTGATGTGAACTAGTTCACTGTGAACACTGGCTGTGCCCCATTCCCAGATTGCTCTTCCCACTTTTTAACCTCAACTGGCCTCAGTCTTCAGCCCTCTGAGTGACCTTTTCTTACAGCACAGCATGGTGCTCTGACCTACTCCATCTCCTAACAACAGGCTGTCTGTTGCACAGCATGTGAACCTGGGCCAGGAAAAGATGGCTTAGATTTTATGAGGATTGTGGACTACAGAGGCATTGCCCCTGAACACAGGAAGCTTGATTCTTGGGTTGGTGGATATCTACATTACCTCACGAATGTAAATAGAACAAGATGCATTTGTCTTAGCTGAGTGTACAATCTGTAGATTCTGGGGCTATGCACAATTTATTTGCTGTGCTGAGAAATAAAATATCTTGGTTTTATTCCTTATCAGTAGAAAAAAAAGGTCTCTATTATCCACAAAACTAAGACTCACTCACATTTATATGGCTTCAGTAACACATGCTGTATTTTTAAATGACAGGAACTTCACGAGGGAAACTAAAAGATACTTTTAGGTGAAAATGATGATTCTGTTATTTGTAAATATAATGACCTCAGTTCAAAAAATTAACACAACATGTGTGCAGAAATATAAAAATGGCCCTTGGACAGAAATGATCCCCTTTCACTTTGGAATGTGTATGTTAGTGCTCTTAGCAGCATTTTTCTTTTCGTGAAAATGTACTGAATAATTATGGACAGTGACTTGAATATTCACAATATAAGAACAATTTTGTAAAGGACAGAAGATTTTATGAAACTGATTTACTTCATAGAGAATTTTACTGAGAATTACTTATTTCATGCCACCCACAGCCATTAAATTTGAGGCTGACATCAGCATAAGATATATGCTGTTTATTACTATATGTTGGGGGATTGTTTAAAAAAAGTTTGCTACAAGTGCCTGAGAAAAATAGGAATATTTGTTTTAACCCATAATAAACTGTTCCTACTGGTATCAGCCAACATCTGCCTAGTGCTGCTGTACCTCCTTATTCAGCGACATTGGAGTAGTGGCCATCCTGAACTCTGCTTCTCAGAGGGTCTGAGGATGGAGAGCTGGCGAAGACTTCAGCCCAGTCTGAGATCTCAGGTCCATCACCTGGATCTTTATCAGGGAGCAAGAGCAGTAGCAGAGGGCGGGAAAATGCTGGGCACCGTCCCGCTGGAAGCACGGCACGGCAGAGCTGTGGATGCGATCCCCGCCGGGGCGCGGGTGCCGCACGGTCCCTGCAGCGCCGGCTGAGGTCACTGTGGCTCCGCACCTCCCGTTGCTTTTGGAGCAGCTTTTTGCTGCTGGAAGAAAGGATACTGCAACACACTTTTCTTTTCTTTTTTTTTTTTTTTTTTTTTCTCCCAGCACATATAGTTTCTAAAAATGGGGACTAACTGACGGTTGTAATTTTGATGGAGATTTACCTGTAGGCAAGACGGCAATCAAACCCACACTATTAACAGAAGGCTGATTGAGTTAATGAATATAATTGTCAACTCTACAAACTGATTCAGTCTGTCTAACAATCTATCAGTTTGTCTTTCCTGTTGGAGTTGTCCCCATTTATATCTTGCTCTATGGTGGCTGTAGGTGAATACCTAAAGTCCCCATAAATATAATATCGTTTGAGGGTGAACTGATGGATGCTTGGGAAAGAAAAGGGCATCTGCTATACCAGGTAACTGGATTTATCACTGTTCAATTAAACACAATAAATTTGGACTAGGCAGCTGAAATAGTAGGTAATATTGACTTTTGATTTTATCATACATCTGCTGTGCATGAAATTCAGGTCCTTTACTCATTGGGCTAAGTCTGAAAAGAACTCATCCTTAACTTAAATGATTTATGGTCTGATGAATGAAACAGTGTACAGGAAGCATTGCATGCAGATATCAGAGACTGATGCTCTTAAGTAAGAACAAAATGTTCTCTGGAGTAGGGAAGAGATAAGGAGATGTGAGAAAACACAAAAAATGCCTTCTGTGAGTCTGAATTTCAAGCTTGGCAAGCCTGCAGCCCACCAACCTAAACTGAACTACAAAGCCCACTGCTGGATCTGCAGATTTCCTTCCATACAGGGAGCCCCACAGGCCTGTAAAGAAAGGCTTTCCATCCTCCCCATCTGTTCAGAGAGAAAAGAGTGATATATTAGAAGATGAAGACTAAACTACTGAATAGTCAGAAAAGCATAATTCACAGCTCAAGCCAGAGACAAATCCAATTCAGAAGAGCCCTGTACAGATCACACTGTCTTTCTAGACACAGTTACTATAAATGATCTTTTTCAGATGTATTGAAAGAAGTGTACATTCAACTTCTGATAAAGGAAGCATATTCTGCTTCCTCAGAGCTTGAACCAGTCCTCAGAGCTGCCATCACTGAAGAGCTGAGGGCCAAACCACAACTAGAGAGTTGTCTGCCTTTCCCCTGGGGTCACTCACAAGAGGACAACAAAAATGAGACAACGCTGCATGTGTGTGATGAACATTGTAAAGCAGTGTGACATTGGAATAATAGTACATACCTTTTACAGTGGGAAAAACCCCTGTGCTTGCAGAGAAGCCACTTTTGAGCTCTACTAGTGAAAGTAAGGAGCAAGAATGCACAGGGAGAGATCAGAGTTACTCCCCAGGGCCGGAGCCTCGCTCTTTGGAGCAAAATAAGGGATGTCCTTTATGTCCTCCAAGGGGTAGGTCAGGTGGAATCAGATTGCCCCAGCTCTACTTGTCTGTCTCTAAGTGAGGCTTTTGTGCCTTTAATGGCAAGGACACAATCAGGCCTAGGTAGTCCATAGCTGTGTTTTAGTAGAGGACACGAGGCTGTGGCATGGGCCTGATCTAGCTTAACTCATGGAAAGAAACACAAAAACACTGAGGGGCAAAGGGCCACATATTTATATACTTTTAAAAAAGAAGTTGTCAGACTTAGTTAAGTCTAATAATAAAGAGGTGATCAACTTTTCTGAAATGCATCTCATATACCTGTGTAGGTAATGCTGTGTTTTGCAGTCTTCCTTTCATCTGCAAGACTTTTTCTACACAAACATAATAACACAATGCCTATCTGTGTTCTGACATGAATTTGTGTTCTTAAAGCCTTGCATGTAGCAGATGGAGAAAGATTTATAATCCATTTGCCCCTTTGTCAGCTATTCCTGCACTAGCTCTCACATATTACTAATTTAATTTAATAGAAGAGTATTTTGCATGTCCTGTCATGCAACATTACAAGCCTCTTTCCAACATAAAGAATCTTCCCCCTCCCAAATTTTCTTATGCTGTATCACTGTGCGTGTCACAGCCAACAGCTGCTGAGTACACATTATCAATATAACTGTGAGTTTATTCTCAAGTTAGTTGGATTAGACAGTAGGTACCAGAGGGTGCACTGCCATTGAATACACTTACTTCAAATTTAACATGAAGTTTAATCAATAAAAATAACAACAATAAATTTGTCTCATTCTGCTTTTCTTATGCTGTAGAAATGCCTGGGTATAGATGGCTTTCAGCTGTTCCTCAAGAGATACCTTTGTCATTTATTGAGCATTTTGTGCTTCACAAGAATTCCTATTACAATGTCACAACTTAAATTTGCCTTGCCTTAATGCTCTTGAAATGCCTCACCAGCTGATGGAAAAGGGAGTATCATTTGGTTCTTGCATGTAGGTATCATCTAAATCAACAATGTCTATAAACTATTTGCATAGACAAACACTAAAATCCCCTGCAAAAAGAAAGATGTATGATTTAAGAAAAGTGAAAAACCTCTTTTTCAAAGACTAGAGTGGAACTGCTTGTTAGGAACTTCAGTGAATGAGTCAATATCTCTTGCTCAAAACCAAAATGTTAGCTAGAAGTTGAATTAACTGAGTAAGCCAACTAATTGGAGTCTTAATCATGACCCGTAAAATTAATAGATTTGGTTTTTTTTAAAATTTATTTTTATGTATGTAAAGACTGTCTGATAGGCATTTTTCAAAAGGAGGCAAGAAGAAAGCAAGGATTTTTATATTCACTGTTCAGGTCCTGTCTTGCCTGCCTGCCTGTAAGAACCAAAAAGTGTTTAAATTATAAGATCAAGAGTCAGGAGCAAAAAATGTCAAGTGTTTAGGGGAGAAAGGGTTTTTAGCCTTGACTGTTTTGATTTTTTCATTTTGTTTAATTTTAGTGTCTAAAAAGCATTTGGAAAGAGGATGTTTTTTATTTAAAGTTCAACATCCACAGTACTTACATTATGGTATGAAAGCTACACTAGATGACTGATATCTTGGCAGATCTCCCAGGGGCTTAAGCTGTGCAGGATTTTACTCATTATTTTTAAAGCAAACAAGTATAGGGAAAAAAAAACCAAACAGAAGAAAAAGATTCACAATTTCATTGTAATAAAGAAATTTTAAAAACATCTTTGGCACATACGGCATTCACAGAAGGGGTTTGGACTGACCACTGGGTCAGGTTTGTTATCTGAAAATATCTGCCCTAAATATAATTCAGAAATAAAAAGGGAGTTTGTGTGGTGGTGGTAACTTTTTTTTTTTTTTAACTTAGTACTTTGACAGAGACTTACCGTCCATTTTACCTGAAGGACTTAGTAAAATGCACCATCTGAAATACCAGCTCAAATTCAGACACATGGATGAACACATGGCAGACTGTCTCTCATTGGAAATGGCAAGAACATTTCCACTTACTTTTAATACTTATTTACTGATTTTTATGCAGCACCAGTAACACCATTATCTCAGCACTGACAGAATGATATAAACTGTAACATATCTTCTTTGAGACATTTAAACCTTTGCTGGATAAAATACTAGTAAATGTGATATTATTAAGAAATAATCCTGCACAATAGTAAAAGACGTTATATCCTTGTGAGTAAAAGGAGTTTCTCCATTTTTAATATTTTTAAATCTGTGGTAGGCATAAGATAATGTTCTTAATTTGTTACTTTTTAGTAGAAGATCAAAGCGCATTATAAATTTAACCTTGATTTGAACAATACATTTCCTTCATATTCTCTAGGCCTGGGGTTTTTCGAAATCATCAAATTTTGGGTGGGTGTGTGAGGCAATCTGCACTCCCTCTGTGCCCAAAAAGTAATCTAAGTAAATTTCCATGGTTAAAAACTTAAGTGTAAACATTTTTAAACATAGAATCTAGTGTAAAATAGTTGCCTTAACTTTCCAAATGAGCTCAGGTAATATGGTGATGGGCAAAGCATGACAGCTAAACTCAGGAGGTTGTGTTAGAGAGAAGATTGTTCAGTACACGGGTGGCTGCTTTAATTTGCAGTTCCCCACTGTTCAGCAGCTCTGGGATTGGCTTTATGAAGAAGACATCCCGTTCCTCAGCCATGCTAAGGCATGTATTCAGGGAGCTTTGTATTCACATACTTATTTCATGTCCCTGGAGTTGAGCTTATTGATTACTCACATACTTAAACATTCTTAACTTTAACAGCTTTGTTAAAATGGGGACTAATTCACTTGCAGTCAGTCCCCATTTTGTGCAACAGGGAAATACAATTTTTAAAAAGGGAACAGAAGAACAAACCAAAAAGGATATATGAGCTTGAAACAGGCTTTAGACAGATTTGAGGTGTTCCCGTACAGGACTGAATCTAGCCCAAAATGTTAAAACTGCTTTTCTTCCAAAACATGGGTGAACCTATTAATCACTAAGGGCAACAGTAACAGTGGCAGCATGTGGCAGATTTTGGTAGTGAGAGAAAAATAGTCTGAGTAAGTGCAATACTTTCTTCAACACTGCACACTACTTTAGCATAACTTATTTTGAAATGTTAAAAGATGCAATTTGAAACAGCTAGTAAGTATGGTTTAGAATGAATTGTAAGTCATATTATGCCATTTTCTCTCAGTTTTAAAAATTTTTAAAATAAATAATTTGACAGAACAAAGGTGAATTTCATCATGCTATTCCCACACATCTATTTTTAAACTTTATAATAGTTCACAGGTTAACATTATGGGAAATCACCTAATAGTCTTCACAGAAATATTTAAGTCCAGTAATAAAGAGAAGAACCCATTTGAAAACAAAAAAGGAACAGATGGATAAAACTGCAAATATTATTTCAGTTTAATCAAATTAATTACAGAAGCAGAAAGATTCTTTCAGTATTAGAATTTGCAAATGCTGAGGCTGATTTCTCTGCTCCAGAGTACAGCCCCCAGAAAGGGCTCCTTTGGACTAATTGCATCTACTAGATAGACATATAAACAATTTATTTCTTTAAAAGTTGTTTTCTGGATAAAAAAAAAGCCCATTATTTTTGGAGACAGCCTTCAGCCAACCTTTAAAATGTAACTGTTCTCCATTCTGACTTCTCTCATATATTTTTTATTTTATTTTATTTTATGATTACTATTTCTTTGCAAACACTCATTCTAACCAAGCAGAATTTACTTACATCCTGCAGTGGGACAGTAAGCCCCCAAGAGATACAGGTTTGCAGGAACCTCTTATGTCCCATTTTCCAGCTGTGGGAAAGTGATTTTCAGGGAAGGGAAAATGACTTGTCTAAAATCACACAGTGAGATTAATGATACAGCCAAGCATTGAACATTTAGGCTGTGGTCAGATGATTGCTAAGATTGGATTTATGCATTACTGGATCACCTGGCCATACAAATTTGGTGCAGAGAGGCATGCACTCCTGTTGAATTATTCACAGCACATCAGATAGTGCTTATGTCAGCTGGTGTCCTGAGATAGCCCAGAGTGCAGTGTATCCCGTGTCTCATCCGTTCTCATCTATCAGGTGTAGTTTGGCATGATGGCCTGTTGCACTGTGGTAGGGAAGTCAGCTTCTGCTTATGAGGCTGTTATTACCACAGAAAAAACTCTAGAAAGTAACCATGTCACAAGCAAGGCACTGTTTTACTGTCACAACATATCAGGGCATCCCAGTGCCTGATTCAGTAGGTGGCAACATGGATCTTTTGTTGGCTCTGCCCTGGGAAGTCCCCATTTCCTGCTACAAGCTGGTGATGGGGGAGTGCAGATGTGATGTGCAGAGTATGGTGTTTCATGCTGGGCTGCATGAGCCGAGAACAGAGGACAGAACTAATTGTTTTGCCAAACCTTTTCTCACTGCTGGTTAAACTGAGGGCAGTAAGGCCAAGAAATGGCAGGTTCCTGTTTCGTGAGGCATCTGGGTCTGTGAGACGAGCTATAACCACAACAGAAAGTTATTTTTAAAATATGGGGAGATCCAGAATATGAAGAGAGCTTCTAAAGAGAAGTATTCCCAAACATCACCTTGTAGATGTTTTTCAGGAAGGTGCCCACCCAATCAATGATATTTACTGAGCACTGAGGAGAAAGGGACTTAAACTGTCTGAGAGGTGGTAGCTCTTGACTCTTAGCATTTGGATCTGAATCAATTTGGGCAAGATTGATTGCAACTTCAGCAAGACAATGCTGAATCCTCTTTTGAAGGATCGCAGCTCATGATCTGAGTGAGCTATGCAGGAATTCAGAGTGAAAGTTGTTCAACTGAGTATGTATTCTCTCTCTCTATCCTGTGACCTGTCCTGATTGTTTAACAACATCTTGGGTCACTGCAATATTGTGCTGGGGTCATCTTCAGCTGGTTTCAGAGACCTCATGAATCTTGTGTTCTCTGTATTCCTCAGCTGATGCCCTGGAGACAGGACAGTCTGCTGTCATGGTCACGTTATTTTGTGCTTTCAAAAATATCCCATGCCACACTTACTTCAGTTCATCCTGCTCAACCTGAACCAGAGATAAGACAGTAGAATTATAGACTAGTTTGAGTTAGAAGGGTCCATTAGAAACAATACAGCCCAGCATCCCTCCAATTACCAGCAACACCTTCAACTAGATCAGGTTTCTCAGAGTCCTGTCCAGCTTGACCTTCAAAATTTCCAGAGATGGGACATCCACCACTTCTCTGGGCAAACGGTTCCAGGAATTAACCAACCACATTATAAAAGAATTCTTCCTTATATCTAGTCTAAGTTGACCCTCTTTTAATTTAAAACCATTAGTCCTTGTCTTATTGGAACAGGTCCTACTGAAAGTCTGTCTCCATGTTTCTTATAGGCCCCCTTTATGTACTGAAAGTCCAGAATAAGGTCTTCCTGGTACCTTCTTTCCCCCAGGCAGAACAAACTCAACTCCCTCAGCTTTTCCTCATAGGAGATGAAGGTGACTTGAGAAGACCTGTCTGATTAGACTTTGAATCTTTAGGATTTACATAATCTGTTCTGGTGGCTCAACTGTGAGTTGGTAACCACCCGCTGAAAGATGGTAAATGACAACTGAGGACAGTAATGAATAGTTAGAGGTTGTAATATCTTGAAGGCTCCAATTACTGCCATTGCTACTCTGTGACTGTGCCTGAAGACAGAGTGTGGGAGTGACTCGACTTTGCCAGTGACTAAGCAATTAGCCCCAAAGGCAACATGGCGCATTTCTGTGGGCCTCCATTTCCCATCTGCAGAAGCAGAGCCGTGCTGTGCATTCACTTTCACTTAGCACATTCCGCTTTGACACTAAGTGTGAGGATTCAACTATAAACTGGGATTTCTGAAATGCATCATGAGGGAACTAGGCATCTACTCAAATATAACTAAAACAGTAGTTAGAAATTACTGGAAATGAGCCCATGTCCTTGCAGTAACAACAGTTACACTTCATCTCCTTCATATTCTCTTTTTCATATAGAGAGATCAGAAAGACCTTATTTCCCCGTATTAAGATCACATGGCAAACGTTTTCTGGGAGCAAAATGCCTGCTAAAGCATTTTGGTTTATGTAAAGGCACAAAGTGGTATTACCTGTGGGGCTTCGGGCTGCAGGGGCCTCCAGGCAAAATACTCTACATGCTGAAGAGGAAATGCAGTTACTGAAGTCAACTTTATGTTTTTTAACCTATTTTTCTTGAGATAACTTTGTCAGATTGTCAAACAAACTCTCCAAAGGGATTTGAGTCACAACCACATTAAACTGGAATCCAATCTTGTTATGCTGGCCTCAGCGAGTGGATATTCCCTCTGAGCAAGCCTGCACTGTATTAAGCTGCCTTCTGTTTCTTCAACCTAAGCTGTGAATGTATAATCATATTTCCTTTTGAAAATGACTTGTTTTTCTTCATTACAGAAACAGGATTGATTTTCCTACAGAGTGTTACACTTGTCGAAGCAGCTATAATCAAATTGCAGTGTAATGTCCCTACACAAGTAATTCCCACAATTAAAATTGTAACTGTTCTGGATACCTGTTGGGTTAGATTCTAACCGTCACGTGTATCTGGAATTGGTCGACTGAGAACATGGGCCAAATCCACAGCTTTGCAAATCAAAGTCACTGGAGCTGTATCTGTGGGCACCAATTGTGGACATAACTGACTGTCTTCAATGAAGTAAACAGAATCACTTACTAATACTAGTATGACAAGTGGAAAAAAATAGGACCAATAAGTCAAAATAAATTACTTTTTACATCAATGAATGGCAGGACCTGCATAGTTTTTGTAATTTCCCAATATTCCAAACCTACCTTCATGTAACCCTTGAATAAAATTAAGTGGAGCTGGATACAAGGATAGCAATGTTTCGAGAGTTGGCTCAGGAGAGGCTTCAGTGGCCCAAGAACTCCAATGACAAGCCCTGTTAAGAATTCACTATCTCAATATGCTGTGTTTTGGGTGCTCAATCTTTAATTTAATTTAAGATTAATTTAATTGAGATATTTATGTCAACCTCGAAGAAAGCATGAGCTAAAACTGCATCTCTTTATGTGTGTGACACTCAAGCTCTGCCTTTGCTGTGATATTACTGAAACAATCCTACAGGTCATTCTCCAGACTTTTAGTCCTCATTTATAGCTCTAGTCATGGTGTGCCAATCTATTCAAATTCACCTTTCCTGGATAAAACTTCTGACAGAAGGCAAATGTGGCTACCTTCCCAAGCACATAATGGCTTTCCTGTGCACTGCTCACCAAGGAGGAAGCCACAACCCTTGTTAAATGTGCTGATGCTAAGTTACACTCCATATCCTCTTTTCTTTCACACACACACTCATGTGCACATCCACATGCACACACTCCTGCAAAATGCTGGCAACCTAAATTAACGGCAAATAATTAAGACAAAAATGCACTTTAAATATAAAGCTGAATCACAGCTCCCACTGCCTTGCAGCAGCTAGGTGGTATAAACTTGCCCTAAGGGTCAGCTCTGAAATTCCTCCGTTACAGGAGAATTAATGCTTAAAGCAGTGCAAACAACTATGCTGCTGAATTTGCAGCTCCACCTATTTTCTGAAGGTCAAGCAGCCTGAGCTCCTTACAGACACACACTGCTGCATGCACACACACACACACAAACACACAAACACAGAAGTAAGTAAAAATAAACAAAATATTTACCAGCATGCCTTTCACTTACATCCACTTAGTGTTATCTATTGTAGTCATTCCATTGGAGAACAACATGTTATTAAGGGAGGCCAGCTCTGCCAAGTGTTAGTCCCCCAGAGGGGACTCATCCATGTGTTAAACATTTTAGCTCTCGTAATAGAAGGATATGCTGTATATTTCAATGACAATTCACTTAGTACTTACAGATGAAATACTTGGGAGTGCATCCTAGCAAGCAGTGTTTGCTTTTGATACTGAGCGTGGGCAATAAAATCACATAGTGCATGCTGTTTGTGAGGCAGATGCTCTTGTGGCAGCCAGCAAACCAGATACTCAAGTTCATCTCGGGTGCTCAGTGTGTGCATCAGACTTGCCCTGAACAAGGAGAGCCCTGAGCACACTTAGCTTCCAGAGGCAGCAAATGGTTTGGAGAGTGGAGTGGCTAAAGAGCCTAAGAAGTGTAGCATTCCTTTATAATCTGGCAAACAGAGACTGCTTCCTTCTACACAGCAGTCATTCTTAAGATATCCTGTAACAAGGAAGATGAAGATACGTCAGGCTGCTTCATCTGCTTTAGAAGGGAGACCAGATTTCACAAAACCTTGTTGCTATAAACAGAGACTTATTTGACATGAAGGAGGAAAAAAGCATGAATTACATGAAGGAACTAGAGATTCCTCATGAGGTGTTTCACTCAATACTCTTCTCAAACAGTCTGGCATCCTGAAGTGTCTTGCACTACAGAAGAATGTTCCAGTTCTGGTTTCGTTTAAGTAGATTTGACTTTGTCTCATTTAAAGCAAATGTGTTGCTTTATTGATGTGAAAGTTTTGACTACACACCACTCTAATTGTTTGCTGCTCTTGAGAAACACAAACCTGCAGCCAATGCTCTGTGACATGTTTTTGTGCTTCTCATTGTTATAGCTTTCCACCAACTGATCATCACAGCAAGTCAACCTGCAAATAAGTACTCCTGAGCACTTTAATGAGGCCCTTATCTCTGGCCAACTTTGGAATACTCATTGGGCTTTCCCCCTGTTGAACAGCAGCAACTCCAAATAACCCTCCCATTAAAACAAATGCGCTGCTGTCAGAGATGTCAGGTTGAAGGGCCAGCAGGCTTCTGAAGCCGCTATTGCATCATCCTTTTGTTGGGCCAAGGTACAATGCCTACCGGAGTGATTAGAGCAATTACTCAGCACTGTTTGTCACAGTCAATCAGATCTGACCAGCATGAACGCAGCCATGACCTAGACCTGCCTCTCCAGCAAAGCATTATTGTTGGTTGTCATCTCCGTCTTCGGTAGCTCCATGCATGTGTCTAAGTTGGAAATGCACTAAGAAAACTTCCTAGCAATTATTTCTCTTTCGTTTGTCTCCTTGATGGGCCTCTCCAATCATCTGATGCATGATTTCTTGCCTTTTATCTTACTGCCTGTGTTCCTGATGATATGTACTGTGACCTTCTGCCAACGAGTTAAGTAGCAAAAGCCACTTGAGAGTCTCTGAAGTCTCCCCTTCTCTGGTTCTCATTTAGCACAAACCAGAGAAGGCTGACAGTTGGGAGCAAACGAAAGAAACGAAAGAGAACTCAGTAAGTCCAGTTCTCTGTGCATCTCCTTTACAACATTTTCCACGCCAAATGCAACCTAGTATGAGTATTTCGTAGTAAAGTGCTTATCAAGATTGAAAAACACAGATTAAAAAAGGTGTAGCTCAAATGAATATAAACAAGTTCTGTGATTTATTTTTGTATGGCTGGAAGTAGGATATTGAAGAAGAATAATACTTGAACCTGGTGACTGATGCGACCTGGCCCCTGTATACTGCTCCTCATTTTCACTCTTGCTTTTCATCTTAAGCTTTGCTTTCTTCAGGAAAGCAAGGACAAGCACAAGCACATCTCTGGTCTCTGCCTTCCCTGAAAGGACAAAAGTATCCAACTGTGCTGCACCTTTGAACAGCCACATTCTCTCCTCTTTTTTGTTTTTTATTCCAATGCTCATACAAGAAAGATACTTCGTCAGCATTATCAAAGAAAGAGGTAAAAGGCATAGAGACATATGTTTTGGGAGGGCGAGATGTCACATTGATGCAGCTTTAGACAGATGAATGGATGAAGAGCTGCCTAGTGCTGCTCCACAACACACTGATGCAAATGTCCTGCATGTAGCTGTGTGAGGGAGACTAAAGGACATAATTTCATGCAGGCCATGTCAGCAGAGGTTCTTACATTGATCCTAACTGTGGTTAGTGAGGAAAGTAAGAGTTTGGGGCAAGAATGTGTGTGTGAACAAGACTTCAAATTTCACTAAGGGGAAGATGTTAAATGTAAGTTATTGTGATTATTGTTACTAAGTAAAATGCTTGTATTGATACTTGCAGCTGTTGATAATAATGGAGGAATAAAGGGTCTCTGATCACAAAAATTCCTGGCAGCAACTTTGTCACATTAGTACAGTAATTTCAGTATTGCTTTTAAAACTGTTGTTCAAAGCTATGAGTAAACAATAGATTATTAAACACAAAATGCTTTGTAATTGTTTTTCCAGGCAGTAGCTACCTACTATTGAAATTATAACATACTGTGTTCTATGATGATATAAGGACCCTGAAGCTTAGACAGTTTCCAAAATTCTCTGTGAGAATGAGGAAACATTTACCAACACAGGCCACTGGTGAGGTTTCTTTTGCTTGCTCTTAAAACTCTTTTCTCAGCTAGGCAAAATTAGAAGTTCAGCACTGATACTCTTTGGAAGACACGGATAAAGGTATTGATATATGGGGCACAACAAAGAGTATTTCAGCTGTCTGACTTCAGGGATAAAGAACTGGCATGCTTTGTAGTTTGTCAGATCCTTAAATCCTTTGAAAAGGTTTAAGGATAAAAACCTACAGCTAGCTAGGAAATAATGCACATTAGAAATAATAGAATAAAATTACAAATAGATGAAGTAAGAAAATGTATTACTAAGATTATACTTAATAAGTATCCTTCTTAGCTGATTTAACATCTCAGCTCCCCATCAGTCAGAGTGGCTGATTAGCCTTTACAATGTACCCTAAGGCTGGTGTACCCTGCCAAAATCTGAAAGGTATATATTTTTTCTCACTAGTGAAGGTGCTTGCCAGAGCCATCCAGTGCAACTGCTGTGCACAATCTGTTTTTTTGGTAGTTCAGAAAAGATTAATTTTTTCTTCCTGTTCACTCTTCTTTGTTGCCAGTAAGGAGGTGATGAGGGGGATCAATTGTTTTACCTTTCCTTTAAGGTTACCAATTGCGTATCTTAATTGGAAAATTCCTGTCTTCAGCTCTAATCTGTCTA
This sequence comes from Trochalopteron elliotii, assembly GCA_024734555.1. Taxonomy (NCBI): domain Eukaryota; kingdom Metazoa; phylum Chordata; class Aves; order Passeriformes; family Leiothrichidae; genus Trochalopteron; species Trochalopteron elliotii. The sequence continues at coordinate 2,105,022 of JANPWX010000049.1, forward strand.
TTATTGCAATGTAGGACGCAATAACAAAGCTTTATAAATCTTACAGCAATTCAGTAGATGCAAATAATTTAATCAGACTTTTAACACTAACCAATGCGTTCTAATTACAAATGAGGAGTGGAACCCTATTTTGGATTGGTTTGGTTTGGTAACATCCACAATTTACTGTTAAATAAGGTAGGGTCCTTTCATACTTAGCTTAGAAGGCAAAGCTGCATAATCTGGGTGAAACCAGAACCACTCCAAAATTCTCTCCTCACTCAGTCTCATGCTGATAATTTGCACCATCTCTTTTGACATTTCTTTAGTCTGAGTCAGGGAAAAGAGAATGTTGGTACACTTTTACTTAAATATTCTTATAACTTATTACTAGGAAATGCATGGTCATGAACTCAATGTGGCATGCAAAACAAGTAATTCAAAGCTTCAAAGGCTTGAAGATATGTTTTCTTCAGTCTAAGAAAGAGTTTAATTACATTGTTGTAAAATGGGTTTTAATCAACAATTTTTTTTCTCTGCTATGTAGCTGACAGGTTGTGATAAGAGCATTGCCAGTTCTTCTGCAACTTTTCCTCATGTTAAAAATGGTTTCAGAGCATGTGCTGATATCCGTAGAAAACATGCTGGATTCAGTGATTCCCCATATGGGTGAATGTACTGCAGAACCAGAGCCTTAATGGGGCTTAAGAACTGGAAAATTCTGTTTCTTGCTGTTTGACTACCCCCAGGTTGGAAACCATAGAGATGGACATGCTTCTCTTGTTGGTGAAAGACTCCATGGTGTAGACTCTACTTGTGAAGCCCAGGGGTGCAGTAAAGACTGGTGAAGTCTGTGAAAGAGTTAAATGTACAAGGAATGGCACAGCCATGCCATTAGCTTGGTAGATTTTTCAAAATAGTGAACTCTACAAGATTCATTTATCCATATAAACTAGCAACTAAACAGTAATCCCTTATGTGTTCAAATATTTTCCTTAAATGTTCTATACTCCTACATGATTTGCATCTCACACTGGCAGTTCTCCTGCTGTGAGATGGCTATCAGGTTCAATAAAAGATGACTTTTACAAATAAAAGGAAATAAGGTTAATACCTCTTAAATGAAACAATTTTCCTAGTGCTATATGTTTATTACTTGAGTGAACTAATGATATAGTTTCTACTCTTAAATTAATTGTTAATAAACTTTTTATTTAAATTTAAGCATTGCCCACATTGGGCTGGGGAAGATGGCTGATATTAGTGACTCTGAAAATTTAGGCTAATGTTGAGGAGAAGGCAAAGAAAAAGAAAAGTCAGGTTGTTGGGTCTGATTTCCCTGCAGCTGATTGCATCTGGCAGTCTGTCTCCGTCTGACTCGCTAGCTGAGTACAGTATAGGGCTGCATCTTTTTGCATCCAGTAAATCCGAGTGGATTTAGCAAATCCAAATATTATCAGCTTTCTTTTCACTATTTTCTTGACTTTTCTCTGTAGGAACAGACTTCTCTCTATGCTGCTGAATCATTATTATTGTTATCACCTGCTATTTTAATCACAGACAATATACCTGGTGTTGTACAAGACTAATTTTTATCAAAATAGATTTTATGATTGAAATATGAATTTATGATCAAAAATAGAGAGGTTTTATCTACAGCATAATCACTCTTGGGAGAGCGGCTATACTTTAGCCATCTGGAAGAAAGATTGTCAAAAACAGATCACTAGCAACTGCCGGGTGAGCTTTTGCCAAGCCTTGTGGAAGGCTGTTTTCTAATTGTGTTTTTGAGCACTTTGGGAAACTTTAGTGCTAGAGACAAGTGCATGGACTTACTGAAGTTAGTTTCAAATGTTCTAAGGGGTTAGCTGTTAACCTAATCAGGTACCCCACCTGAATTAGTCACTGCTGAGAAGCAGGGGACTAAAGCTTTTATGGGAATGCATTGCATTTACAGAAAGCAATGGTCTAGTCAATAAACCAAATTCATAGTTTTATTATTACACACACAACTTCTCCCCTGCTTTAGACATTAACAGGGACATTGGCAACACTTGAGATTCAGCAAAACCCTATGATAAGCTGAAACAAATGAAAGGCTCCTTTCAGGAAAAAAAACCAAACAACTAACCCATGAGAACCATGAGCTGCCTTAGAGTAGACACTTCAATGTATGTAGATGTGCTGAGGTGGTGGTCGCCCTCCAGTTCTACATGGAGCCAGCAGCCCAGAGAAGAAAAGATATTAGCTGAATAAATTTGTGGCCACAGTAAACCTAACAATAAGGCACTAATTCCACATCAAAAACTTTTTGGCTATAGGATTTAAAGCACTGAGCTGGGATAATCTCACTCCAGCAATTTAAATGAGGTAAAAGTATTTGGATGTATTAATTTTGTACTGCTGGGGTTTCTGCCGAATTACATACTGTCTGCCTGCTTCATTCAAACTTTTGCTCTAAACCAGCAGCTGATCTCCCTCAGCCTAATACAACATTCACAAGAAATAAAGCTTGCATAAACACTGTATAATGTAACCAGGCTAATTCAACAGAAAAGCAGTCATGTATGTGTGCATATCCAGATAGGACCTGCAGCACTCTGCGCTCCAGAGGGCAGAATGCCTGATGAGTGTAGAACCTTACATTTAGCGTGGGAAGTAAATGCAAGGAAATGTTTCCCCTTGGCCAGAAACCAGCCTCATGAATTCTCACCTTGATCTGAGCTACATATTATATTAATTGCATAGGAATAGTCTGTTCCCATGGTTATGGGAAGTGAGTTCTTTGCCTTTGCTGGGTTCTTATTCCCCAATTCACCTGTGGTAGTGTAACTGTAGCAAAACCAGGCCTATGAAGTCTGCTCCTGTTATTTTTCTTGCTGTTAAATTAAGCTTTTTAACACATCTGTGTATCAAGTGCACAATATCTGTGTAGGAAGACTAAAATAAAACTAGGAGAATAATAAAGTTTTGGTCTGGTATTTATACCAAGGAAATAATTTTGGTTTCTTTTAAAATAATTTTTTATGTTGGATGGAAAAGATATTCCCTCTTTGCTTTACTTAAGGTGCTTTGGATAGAACAAGATGTAGGAAAAAAAAATAGAACAATATTACCAAGTGCAGCAAGGAACTAGATCAAGGTAGATTGCAATATGCAACTCAAGATTTTTACAGCACACATTTACTTCCTTTGTAACTTTTCTCTTTAAATTTTCTCAGTTGACTATTTGTACTTATACATGCAAAATCCATCAAAATTGTAGCTGGATAAGTGAATATGATTAGTTTAGGCTTCATGTTTTAGGCTGGGCTATTATGTTTTAAATATTTCTTACTGCATTCACACTGAATTTCTAGGACGTAGTTCTGCTATTCCTTACGACAAAAATTGAGACCTCGGCTCTGAGTGCTTCCGGTCTTTCAGAGAGGTGTTATTTGCCCAGTAGTTTAATTACACCCTTCCATGGAATGAGTACACAGCAGGCACTCTACATTTACAATTTAACCCCTCAAAGACAAGAAATAGGAAATTACATGACACACACGCACACAGTTTGGGCAAATTCTTAAACCCAGTTATTTTACCCCCTATATAAATGAAAAATTCAAGTCTGGCTACAGAAATAAACTCTATACAGACTTCATGCCTTAATTTTTTCATTAATTCCAAAAGGTTTTTGAGTCAAGCCAGTACTGAATCCCTTTTTCAACACAGCATTTTTGGGACTATTAAGTCTCTGTCTTAATCTCTCTGTTCTAAGTAAACTTGCTCTGCACTAGCTGCTACCTGATCTTAAAAGTCTTTCCCTATAACAAAGATATATTCCTCTCATCCTCTCACTTGGCATGGGCTTGCAGTCTTGTTACATGAGTTTCACATCCAATACTTATGTTTCCTATATGAAATTTTGTAGTCTGTAGTTCTTCCTCTCACAGAAATATTGAATGGATTATGCTCCTCACTTCAACCAGTTATTGTTACACTGAGTGTGCATTTCGATGGGAGATGACTGATATTCAAAATGCCATGTTTTTGAAGGCAGATCAATGTATGATACAGCACAGATAGTGTATGGTAAATCCCACTTACACTGATATGTTTGATGATAGAGTAAAATTAGAATTCATAAGATGCAGATAGACAGATTTCCCATCGTGTCACAATTTTGTTTTACAACGGGAAGACTCGCTTGAGAGGCAATGCTCATGGTTTCTAATAGATTTAACATCATCTTGGTGATGAAGCTAAACATCAATTTGAATTAACAGTGTGAAGATGGTAAGAAAGAGGGAAAAGGGCTTATGTGGCTTGCCTGAAGTCACCAAGATAGAGGGCAAAAACACTGGGGCAGAATTGTCTTCTGAGCCCCATTCTTCTGTTTCAGCTGCCGTGGCTCACTTATCTGCTACTCCAGGAGCTGTTTAGCAAATTTAGGTCAGGTTGATTTTTCAGTTAAACACAGTTACCCATCAGTGATATTAACATGATATTAATATATTAATATGATATTAATATGTCATTCCAACTCACATTTTAACAAGATTTCTGTTGGAAACATGGAGCTGGGCGAACACAATAAAGTTACTGCAGCAGTGGATGAGACTAGGTGATTTTTTAAATAATACTTTATAATTTGCTTTTTTATCTCAAGAAAGGCATAACAAAAAGAGCTGCTCATGTCTTATGAAAGAGCAGAATATATGCAGAAAGTATTTGCTTGTATCACTGTAAAAGACTGAAAAGCTAAAAATAAATAAAAGACTGAAAATAGTGGATAATAGGCATTTCAAAAAAATGACAAGAAGAAAATTGTACCAAAGTGAATACACCAAAAACCTCCCTCTTAAAAATGACTCTGTCATTGCAATTTACCTGTTGACTTGTTATGCAGGACCTGAAGGGCACTTGCTATACAATGTTAAGTAGGTTTTCATATATCTTCTTTGTTGTTTTACCAGAGGCTGTTCACAAAAATAAGGTGATTTTACTCAGAATTTTATTTCAGAGCCTTCTAAAATAAAGAGGGGCATGCAAAACCACTGAAGATTCAGATCCTGGATGATGGTTTAAAACTTTCACTCCAGCTGGTGATTACTTGCTTTTCAGCTCCGTTGGTTCCATGGCAAAGTGTAAGAGCCATTTTTCCAGACAAAAATGGAGTTGTCTATAATATAGTTATTTTTGCACCTGAGATGATAGATAAAAGATTCTTTCCTAATGTTTAACCTTGAGCTGTGCTTAGTTTCTGGTATTTCTTCTCACCAATTTTTTCATGAAAGTATTGATATTATTTTACCGGAGTTGGAACTCCCTTACTTTGTGATCTTAAAGGTCCCATCTACAGACTATTTACCATCCACATAGGACAAAGGCTTGTGGCAAGGCAGTGTGTTCAAATTGTGATAGACTCTGCCCTCTCCTCCTTGCCCGGGTTTCTCAAAGCTTGGGTGTGATCTAGTGTGTGTGCTGTTCTTACAGTCAGGAGATGAAGGCCTTAGTGACAAAAACAGTTCCAACCACTTCAGAGTACACTGCCTTTATAGATATTTTTGCCTCTAACTCCATGGTAGCTTGGATGGTTGGGAAAAGAGAATTCTCCATTTCCACTTAAGGCATAGTAATTAAAATACTGGCATTTTTTTGGCATATAGTGTTGACTATGAGCAATGCACCCATATTTCTTCCTGGCAAACAAGTCCTTCTTCTTTTAACTATCTTGTTGCTGTTACCATTCTTATCATCATCATTAGGCTTCTGCTTTTGAAATGATGCTTATATGGATTAATGGATCATATATAACTAAATTATGGAAACCTTGTCTGTGTGATGATTCATTCAGTGACTGAAAAAGGCAATGGAGTCTAATTATCTGAACTTGACAGTATTTTATCTGTCAGTACAGAATAAGCTTCATTATTACCAAGATTGTTCTTATGCTGTTTTAACTCTAATCATTATTAAGGGTCAGTGTGAAGCATAGAAAACCCGTGGCCTCTGAGTAGAAAATCAGCACTGCATCTAAAAAAAACTTTGCTTGACATAAATTTAAATCAAATTTCCACAGGAGCTTCACCAGTACATTTTTAAATGCCAAAAGGCTTAAAATATCTCAGCACATGAAGTTTCACAGCATCCCAGTCAGAAAGCTCCTCCAAAATGGGTGATCCAAAATACCTACATCTGCAAATGGCAATATTCCTGTTTTACAGAAGGACAAAGATGCATTCAAACAATGACTCACTCAAATATGGTGACAGAAGATATCTGCAGCAGAGGTACTAACAGAACTCAGATCTCCTGCATTCAGTTCTGTATTTTATCTGTTTAAAGATTTCCTCATTTCTGTAGAGGCAGCATTATGGAAATACTTATTATTGTTATTGTCCTGTTTTTGATGCCTTGGGAAGGTTGACCTGGAACAGAGACTGGACAGAGCTAGAGAATAAAGTAGATATTTATCGAAAGGCCTTTAGGGTACACCTTGAGCACAAGAGCCTGCCCAGGGCTACACCCAAGGTGCCCAAGACTCAAAATGGTCACAAAACAGATGACTGGTCATGAGGTCTTACACTTTTATAAGTTTTGGTCCATTTCCATATTGGGGTTTAATTGTCCAATTATGGCTTCAGGTTATGAAGTCCCATCCTTCTTATTTTCTTTCTTCAGTCCACTGTTGTTTATGCTTTTGGGCCTGAAACTTGTACTCATTGTCCTTGGTCTTCAGCAGGAAAAGAATTTGTTTTTTTCTACCTATTCTGTGAAGAGAGCTTACTACAACTCAATATGAGGCTCAGAACTACACCCCTAGGCAGCACAAAATCTGAAAATAAGAAAGTTAAAACTTAAGGCGTCACTTTGGTAACATAAAGTACCATGACACTTGTTGGCAATAGCTCCATAATAGATTTCATTCAGTACTTGTTATCAAGTAGATAACAAACATGTTTATGCAAGGAAAGGAGAATGAAAATACTTGGCCTTGATGAATTTGGTGCTCTTTTCCCAGTTCTACAAATCTATAGTCACATAGTAATAAAGTGACAGCATTGGGGCAGGGCATTAATTGCAGACGAGAAAATACATTTAGTGTTACCCTCAGTAGGTAAGAGAGTTGTGGTGATAACTTTTTATAGAAGATGACTGAGCACTGGGAGTAACTTACCTGCTCCTGTGATGCTGCAGTTGATAATCAGAACATTTGGAACATGCATGATGTTCTTGAAACAAACATGCAATTACATGACATGTATCTCATTAAGATATTGCTCACATGATGCAAATCCATAAAACAAATTATAGGAGACATTTTAAGGGACATATCCTGATGGGAAAAGCTATAGATAGGAATTTATTTTAAAATAAATAAATAAGGTCTCTGATATGTTAGTGTGGCTTATTTAGCTCAGCACTTCAACTGGTTGTTTGCTATGTCATGCTGATCTAGGACTGTTCTCTTATCAATTCTAAAGCTTTTGACATCCTGCATTCAAGATCACTTCAGATTAGCAGGAATTCCAGACCCTAAACTTTTCATTACTTGTGACATCTTTGTTCATTTGGTCCAAAAGAATGTACCAATGGATCATTTTATTTAAATTACAAAAATCACTGCTTTTCCATAATCTTTAGATTTATTTTTCATCTCCCATCCCCATGCTAGAAATACACTCATAAGAACACAGGCAACCAGTAGGACTTACAGACACACATTCACAGTAACATGATCTGATATCACAAACTGTAACAGGAGCAGAGCAGTAACACTCAGGTCTCTAAGTGGATGTGGCACTGTTTAAGCCTCAGGCACACAAATTAAAGCACCTACTAGCTGGCATAATTTGCTTGGTCAAATATCAAGACAATTCTTCCACTAGCTCCATCCTAATCCTCCATTCCTGCCTCTGCTTTCTTCTATTCCATGTACCCTGGAACAGATTTGAATACTGAGGAATACATGTTGTTGGTGGAAATAAGCTGGCATTGGAAAATAAACAAATTGTTACACTAGCAGGTTGCAGAGACCATGGCAAAACTGAGGCAGAAGGCTTCTCCTTCACTTCTAAGAAAAGAAGATCCTTGGGGATAAAAAGAGGGAAAAAAATCCCAAGTAAACTTTGTCAAAAGTTACTGGTGTAAAAAAATGCTGTAGGGCCTTTAAGGCAGCTTTCTTATTGCAGTACAATTAGATAACTAACATGGCAGTTGAAATTCAATGAGATTTGGTACTTAACTCCCTTAACTTGGCATTTCCTCAAGCATCTGTTATTTCCACTACCCAGAAATTACAGTCTTTCTAATCACAAACCTAATTTATCACAGCATGATTATTCTGGTTTCCCCTTATTCAGTTATTTTTTCGAACTGCAAAACATGGTTCCATTGCTGACCAGAGCCATCCACTGCTGTGGTACAAATATTCATGTTGGCTTACATATTTGCTACTTGGCTACATTGTTTATTCTTTCAGCTACACACTGAGCTAGTGACCCTGGCAAATACCCCCTGGAAGAGTAAGTGTCCTGTCTTCATTAACCATCACCTCTAATTCCTATCATGTCAATATTATTGACCTCTCAGACAAGAGGAGTGTGATCAGTTGTGCAGTTGTGCTCCTTGTTCCAGCTGATGTGGGCCTTCATGCACAGTCAATGAAATCCATGGTAGTACCCTTCAAGCACCTCTTTGTAATGTTGGGTAAGACATCAATTTTCCCTATGAGGTAAAGGTTGGGAGGACCTTTACCTCATAGGGAAAATCGATGGTGTCCAGCAAGACACCAGTTCTATGACTGATTGTTCCTCAGGAAATGTATTAAAATGTAGTTGAGCTGAATCCTAAGTTGCATAACAAATTTCTCGTCTATGTTTTTCCAGTTAAGTTGTGACTGAACTCCATAGGAGTTTTCTTTGTAAACACCCAAGGCCCGACTTTTAAATATATGTGAACAACCAAAACAGACTAAAGATGCACAGAGTATAAATAATCTAGAAAACCTGAGGGAAAAGCTGCTGAAATGGCTCAGCAATTATGCTGTTATGGACAATACCTTTTTTTGTTGTTTTGTGCATGTGATAGTTTTGTTCTCAGGCATATTTTTTCCAATGTGACCACAGCTGACCAGCTGAGACACTTGGCAAAGTTTTCTTGTACTTTTATTGCAATGTTTTCTTCATCAGAAGATGGGGAGACTGCTACAAGAGGCTGTTTTGCCACATTTGAAATTGTAAGGTATATACTAGAAAAATTCAGGTGTTGTGACAAGGGCTGAAACTAGGTGAAGGGATTTTCTCAGCTCATCTGACAGGTAAGGAGTGGAGGTAGGAATTGCACTCCTGGTCTCTGGCCCCATCCACAAGTAAGCTTGTCATCCCATCCCATCACCCAGCACAGGGGACTGGAAAGAAGGAGATGAAGTTTTCATGAGGAGCCTGAGAGACACAAAACCAGTCAGTAGGAACTCTTTGCAATTTCCTAGCTCTCAAAGTCCCAGGCCCCTGTGTCTCCTCTTGTGGCTTTTGAACATTCTGAGGGAAGGCCTGTTTCCCAGCTCTTCCAGTATTCCTTAGTACTGAAACAATGCCATCTCTCAGCAAATAAAATTTTGTCCTCTCTCACACAGAAGTCAGCGAAGTGCCCTTGTGTGGGACATGCCTAAGTGTCCACTGAGAAACTATGAAGAGCTGAGTAAATTAATTTCAAATATGCTGAACCAGACTGACATGAATTCAGACCTACCTTCACCTCCAGTCTCCTCACAGATGTACAGCAAAATTAAATAGACATTACGTGTAACATAGTAAACTCACTTCACTGTGATTTGACTACAAAATTAACTGAAAAAAGGCATATGGGTCTGGTCTACTTACAATAGCAATTGGAGAGGCTCATCTTGAACTAATTTTTCAAAATTAATTTCGGAGATACCTGTTGCGCACAGTTGTAAACCAACGAGAGCAGCTTTTCAATGAAATGATGGCCTTCAGTTTGTGAAGAGGTGATCTGAAAGCTCTGAGTCACAGAGGGGCCACCACCCTGCAAGTCAGTGTTTCAAGTTTTGAAAAGACATCAGAAGTGTTTGTGTTGTAATATTGTTTTTGTGAAAATAGAGAAATTATGTTCAAAATGCTAATACATTTCTAAAATAGGTACAGAAAAAATAGAGAGAAATTCATAGAATACATTTAAGAAAATGTTACATTTCATAGAAACAGAACATTATAAAATATAAATTCCAGCATATGATTCCTCTATTGTGCTACTAGTACTGTTCTCATTTGTAAACAAAAGGGTCTTCAAATATGTTTGAAGTCCCATCATCAAGGCCAGGATAGAGTGAAATACATTGTTAAAATTTCACTGCACCACTTTGAGGTGTTGAGTAAACTGCTGCTATTTATCAACCTATTTCTAAGTAATATATAGTCTAAAAGGAAAACTATGTTATATATAGGAGCAGAGCCTGCCTTCTTTTTCTCCTCTTTATGTAGAGATTAGCACAATATACCCCTCATTTTTCAAAACTGGATATTTGGAAGTTTTGCTAATATAAAAGTTCTAATAGATATAACTTTTAGTCTTAAAACACACAGTATATTGACGGTAACTCTTTTGCCTTCTTCCTAAACAACAGTGTTTAGTCCCGAAATGTGAAAAAAATCCAAGCAATCTAAACTAAAACAGTTCACTTCATGATTCCTTTGAAATACTAAAATATCTGAAACACATATTGGGGTCCAAATAATCTGTCTTTGTGACTAACTCGGGGTTAATTTTTTATCTTTTTTCTCTTTTCTAACTTTGGCTGCTGGTTCACAAACACATAGTTGACATAAGACTATGGATGGAAGATGCATTGGAAAAATTAATCAATATTTAATCTATCTCTATTCTTTTGGGTTTGTCTTCATTAAAGTAATATCTCTTTTTATGTGTGGTCATGGAATTCTTTAATGAAAGCCTATTTGATAGGCCAAGTTTTCCCAAGGAAACCCCAGCTGAATTCACCTTTCTCCCTGAAAGCGGATTTTGCTCCTTGACATGAAATCCAAGACAGAAATGTTGATAAAGATTCCCAGGAAAATCTTCCAAACATTCTTCATAATATCATGTGTGATATAGTGACAAGCTATATGTTTCCCTGGCACTGAGATTGAAAATGGAAATGTTAAGTATAAATCTTTGTGGAAGTTTCAGTAATTTTTAATAATTTGTTCTTTTGTGGCATTCATATGTGAATGATATATTTGTCCTAGAGCAATGCAAATTCATTTCCCCACATCTATAATATCTGCAGTAAGCTAAATTAAAAATACATTTGTACTTGTACAGTTAAATGATCATATTTAATGAAATGTCGGAGATGAATCTCAGCAAATAGTCAGGAAATTATTTCAGAAAGAGCAGCATTTCATTACTGGCAGTCAGGGAAAAGCAAAGAGATTAAACAAATGGTTTACTTCTCCAAGATACTGGAGGAGGTGGGGGCAGTTTTGTGCAGGGGGTTGGCTGCGAATCCTCAGCAGGGATTGTTACCTGCTAGTGTGGCAGCATTTGCACAGCTTGGGGCTGGGGGGGGCTAATGCTGGGGGTGAGCTCTTTTATTTTGGCACCTGGGCCTGCAAAGGCTGCAGGTGTTGCACTGGTGCTGTGTTTGGCTTCTGGGAAGCACGGAGTCTGCACAGCATTCAGTGTTTCCTGACAGCTGCTACCATGGGTGCCACTCCAAGGGAGCCTGGAGGGCTCTCTGCCCAGTCTCTGAGCAATCCTGGAGATGAACCCCTGGGCTGGGTGAGCAGAGATAGGGAATTATGAGACCAGTGGAGTTAAAGCAGGTCTGACAAGGTCAACAGGAATGGGGAGTGGGAGAGGGACTGCTCAGAGGCAAAAGAAGACCAGGAAATTGTTTTTGCTGTGAACATTATGGCAATCAGGAATAATTGAAAGGTGGAGCGTGGGACCAGATTTGTAAAGCCATCTAACAATTTTATTTCCATGAGACTTAGGACTGTGCTGAACCCTTGGAGCCATCAGCATCCTTCACCAATCATGTAGCTTTAAAGGATTCCTGCCCATCAAGGAAACCTCTGTGGCTGGGAGCACATCTGCCTTTGGCTCCCTGTTGGTCCATGGGAAGACACTTGTAGCAGAGACTCAGATCTCAGGCTGACCTGGCTTCTGTGGCTTCCTTTCTGTCTGCTGCCTCTAAGGAGCAGTCAGCAGTGAGGCACTTGCCTTAGCTGTGCTTAGTCTGGTTGTGCTGTGAATCCAGCACTCTGCCCCTCTACCTGTCTTTGTAAGTGGGACACTTCCAGTGCTGGTCTCCACCTTCCATTTCTCTTGATTATTTAAATTACAAGATCTTCAGGCTACAGACCATCACAGGTCAGATCAAATCTGCATGGAGGATCTGGTCTAACAAATCTCTCTATGGTACTGCAAAGTGACTGCTGCTGATGCATGACACCAAAAAAAATCAACATCAACATAGGAACAACATTTTAACTAACTGATATTCTGAAGTTCCATTAGAAATCCTGTGGGAGGACTGAACTAATCTGAATATCAAAATTTAATTCTAAGCCAAATATGCAAATTTAAAGAGAGTATAGAATTGACAGAAAATATACTAATTTTCTGGATTACACAGACAATAGCAGTGAAAGGAGATGGTATGAAAACTCTTCATGGGCAAAAAATTCTAATTCTAGAAGAAATATTTTCAGGGGCATGAAATAAATTAAATATCTGAACTGCATAATTTAATTATTTACAGATATTAATATATGCACATATGCATATATATGTACATACAGAAGACAGTGGAAAGGTGATAAGGCTGTGGAGACATGGGAAATTTTGAGTTTCACTCATCCAAGCATCCATACATTTAGGCTGGCCCTTCTTCCTTTCTGATTTCTACTCTGTTTTGGACCCCTCAACCACCCCATTCTGCCTTTGTTTTTTCCCCCTTGCTTTTATATCAATAGCAAATTAAGAAAGCAGACAATGTAAGTTATAGTTTAGTCTTACATCTCCACTCATGTTATATTTAAAATAAGCATCTGTATGCAGCAGCCTGCATAGAGGAATTTACTTGAGGTTCTGATTTGCAAAGTAGAAAAAAAACAGGATTAGTTAAGTAATTATTCAGGTGTGCAAAGCCATATGAATTCTCTGAACAACACATTGTAGAAGAACTCAGATCATGCATACAAAATTGAATTATGGAAAAATGGTTGAGGCACATCAGGTCTGAATGAGGAGAGTGTCAATCACTTCTGTTTGTCAAGGTTCTTTGAGATGTGACTTATCAGCCTTAAGGAGAGACAAAGGATCTGTGTAGGGATCAGCATAATTCTTATGTCTGATCTGATTACCTTCAGGGACATACATATAGACTTGCTGCATATTTCTACTTTTGCTTACTTTTGGAATCATCTCCTTTCTCCTTTGAATTTCTCTTTGGTGTTTTCACCATTGCTGGTCTTCAGGGAACTATTTTAAGAAGGCAAATTCTGTCTAGTGGCCAGTCTTGTGAAGTACCCACAATACCACTGGGAAGGTTGTGGGAAGTGGGAGAAAAGGACTCAAAACAGGTTCAAAACACAGCTGCAAAATTTGTTCCACCATAACCTGTCTCCATTCTTCATTACAGAGCCTGAGGTCTGAGGGATTTTGTGGCAGGAGACAAGAGAGGATTTTCTACACAGGAATGCTAGAAATATTCTCATGCTCCTTATAATATGGGGCTGAGAACCTGTGGAGTAAATTCTTTAGCAGGTCTTTTTTTCTTCTGATTACTACAAAATAGGTATTCACTTGCTAATCACTGCCATACAGAATGTTACTAGTAAAACACATACTATCAGATTGCCACCTTTCAGCTCCATTGAATTTTGTTCAGATAAAATCCTTACTTAACCCTCTATGTTTTGCATATTCAATTTCCCTCAGCTTTTGTTTGTTTAGATTTCTTTATCAGGAAAACATAGAGACCTCTGAAGTACCGGAAGCAGCATTTTACATCCTAAGCAGTAGTTGCTGTGAAAATCTAGGGCAGGAACAAACCTTTCTCAAAGTATGTTATATTAGAAGTACTGCAAAAAGCAATGAAGAATAGCTACGCAGGACATGCAAATTCCAACTGGAAGACAGCAGCAACAGCAGCAGCCAGAGTTGTGCTTCCCTAGGAGAAAAATGATCTTGTGCATTGGATAAAACACAACAACACCTTAAGATTTCATCCTAGCTGCACTATAACAGCAGGAACCAAAATACTTGTTAATGTTGTAATATGTTTGCTTTCAATCAGACAACAGAAGAATTCATTCCATTTGCTCAGTATTTTGCCCTCCTGAACTCCATCCCCACAGCAGCTTTGCAAACACATCTGAGCAATTCCACAGTGGGTTTTACATCCATTGTAAGTCATTTCTGCTGGGCCTATATGCAGGATTTGTGTTTTACAGAGACTACAATGAATGATTCTTCCCAAAATTTGATTCTGTAAAAAGCTACTTGACTGCTCCAAGTAATCTTTTTTATTCTTCATCTTAGTTTACTCTTAAGGGTTTTTCGTTTCATCTTTTTCTGCTGTCCTAATGTACACAAATCACTTTTAGAGATAGTGTCATGTGTATGAAGGGAGCAATTTATCAACACAGACACCTCTTTGATGAAGGATGGTTTGTCTTTACAAGGCTGGACAGCCCAAACTGAATTTCAATTTGCTATGGCATGCAAGGGATTTAGGGATTAAGGTTGGCGAGAGGCTTTAAGCATCAACCACCTTATTATTGCTGAAGGAATATGTGATTTGAAAACCTTGCCTGTCTTGATTTTTTTTCTTTAGTATGTGGGGGTGAGGTGGGGAGGGATGAGTAAGAAAAGCAATAACCTACTTGATGATTTAGCAGTTGTTACTTTTCTTCTGCTTTTCAGTCACTCACTGCCTATTTTTTAATGGGACATGTAGAACTTAGAGGGTCAGATCCAGGTGACAGCACCTAAATATCTACTTGAAAGTGTTTTATGACTAGCAAATATAGCAAATATAAAAGCTTGTAATAAAAACAAAGCTATTGGGGAGTGAGAGATGGAGAAGGCAAGAAATATG
>JANPWX010000049.1:2120127-2149430 GCA_024734555.1 Trochalopteron elliotii
TATCTATCTATCTATCTATCTATCTATCTATCTATCTATCTATCTATCCAGCTATCTCAATTAATTCAGTTTCTTGCAAGGGTTTCCTGGAGAGAAGTTATCTCTCCAGGAAGAGTGTCGTTCTCACACTTTCCTTAATGCGCTCTAATGAACATTTAAAAGTTTCCCAAGTAGTGGAAGCATTTCATCAGGACATAAAACATCCTTTGGATACTCAGAGGAATATTCTGAGCCCTTCCCAGGACAGCTGAGATTTAAACTGAGATCTTTTCTAGTCCAGTCACTCTATGGTACTCAGGAGAAGCAGAATAAAATTGAAGGAATCTTAGTTGTGAGAATCTACATATTTCTCAAGGAAAATTGGTACATGTTATTAGAATAACATCTTCAAATGGAAACAAGATACTCTGCCATCTTCTCCCAACATTTTAAAACATATTAAAAATACATATATCTTACAATTTTTTAAACATTGATTAAATCACTGTCTATCCATATGATACTGCATATAGGCTTCTCCATGTCCCCTCATTGCCATAATGCTTCCCTCCGCTCCACGGGCCACAACAAAGGAGAATAAAACAGAGATAATGACTGTGATGTAATATCTCTGACAAGATTGGTAATAATTAATGCCAAATATCTGTCATTAATCAGATATCTTCTGCCTTGTGTATAGTGGTTGTCTCCATGGTTTGTCAGGGGTTTTGTGTCTGAAATTTTTCTCTGTAGGCTTTGGGTTGGGGTTTTTTTGTATGTGGGTGGAGGTTTTTTTGTTTGTTGTTGGTTTTTTTTTTTTTTTTTGTTGTTGTTGTTTTGTTTTGCTTTTTTTCAATACAACCTCTTTAAGGCTTTTCATAACTTGGATGTGGAATTAGACATCTTCTAGAAATCCCAAAACTTTATGAGAGAAAAATGGTCTAAAGAGGTCTGTGATGACAGCAAGAAAGATTCTTCTGCATACAGACAGAAAAAAAGTCTTCATGAAAATCGGAAAATTTCAGAAGCATGCATGACCCGAGTTTTTTTCCTTCATGAATTAAATGTTATTCTGCCTCCCTGTATTTTCCAGCCTCTCCCATCAATGCTTGTTTCCTCCAGAGAGGAAAGACATTACATGCTGCACTGGTCATCCTCTGTTAAACCATCCCTAAGTTCCAGTCCTATTCACTGGAATGGTTAATTGCAGAGTATTCCAGCGGCTGTAGCCTCCACATGGTGGCATCCTGCAATTTGCCACACTTTTACAGAGGTGATCATGCATGTCTTGCTGTTTCATTTCCCCATTTTGACTTTCATGTACACCTGCCCTGATGTATTTTTCTAAAGCTGTCGCTTGGAAAAACATCACCACAACATCCAATGATCAATACAGCAGCTTAGGGAAAATACATACGCTTACATATCTAGCAGCATAAATGAAATCTCTACCTTCTATTTCAGACCAGGCAACAGGAGACAAATGGGAAAAAAAAGACAACCAAGAAAAATCAGATTTTCTATAATTATATAAATTACAGCTAGAATGACTGTAATCACCTAAAATGCCTCTGGGGAGTTGGATTAGCAGAAGACAATTTCTCAGATTCACACTCCAGGGTTTAAACCTACGGCTGATATTTAGAATTAGACTACCAAGCTGAAATAATTAACCCTTGGGAAGCTAAAATATCTGACTCAGAGG
The DNA here is from genome assembly GCA_024734555.1 of Trochalopteron elliotii. Classification (NCBI taxonomy): domain Eukaryota; kingdom Metazoa; phylum Chordata; class Aves; order Passeriformes; family Leiothrichidae; genus Trochalopteron; species Trochalopteron elliotii. Next base: position 2,121,812 of record JANPWX010000049.1, read on the forward strand.
TGTACTAGCTAACTGAAAGGAAAGAATATGCAATTGATGTTATTTCAAATTTCCTATGGATCTTAATATTTGACCAGGCCAGTTATATGGCACACTTCAGTCCAAAGTGTGAGTGTATTTAACTGAAAAAAAATCCTTCCACTCTCCTTCCTCTTAACATCCAATAAAAAGGCAACAATCACTCAAATAAATATCCCTTAAAACCAACAACAGATTTCCTTCAGTAATGTATGTCTATTGTGAAATGGATGACGAAAATATAGGTTAAAAAAGATACAGGACCAAAGCTGATTTGTAAGAAAAAAAGCTGAAATATTGTAAAGGAAATTCAAAAACTGCCTAGACATGTAAGTAGTGTGGGTGGTTAGGATATTAAAGGAGATATAAAGATAGAGAATAAATAAGAAGGCCCTGTTTTCCTTTATTTTCTTCAGATGTGTGAGACATTAAAGCTTCTTTTTGGGTTTGTGGAGAATGTCCCTAACATATGAAGTAAAATGCTCCAAGGAGATTCCCTCCTCACTTTGTAGTTTTGAGGTAAGATCATGGATGGGGCAGTGGAGATGGAGTGAGCAGATCAGGGGTTGCTGTTCCTCTATCTGGATGTTTCCCTGGCTTTCAACAGTGTTCCTCTGTGCCTCAGCTTGGATATCATACCGGCAAGTGTCAAGGGATCGACCTTAAACAGAACTGTGAAGGCATGAAGTTGTATTAATATTATCCAAATCTCTTCTCTGTGGTGCAAGTTTTGCCTGGAGTCTCACCTTGTGCTTTGAATCCATTATGCTGCTACAAATACCTAAAACTTGAAGCTGCTGAAGCTACTGCTCTTGGCGAATCCCAGACAAGATGTTACTGTCTAAGAATGAAAACATCAATAATTCCCTTAATCATGGCGAAGTGTTTTTTCCATGTAGATATTGCTTTGAGAATAGAAGCTTGTGTGAACAACATCAATCAGGAAACTCACCCAAATGAATAACTTACAGCCCCACTGGCAGCCACTATTGAAGATTAATGCTGATAAACACCACATTCAACATAAGACGCGATTTCTGAAAACAAACCAATTTATTGGACTCCCAGACATATGTATTTTGTAGTCAACCACTGATTACTGACTCAGCTGATTCTGCTGGTCATTCATCACGTGTGCTTATATAAAAGCTGAGCTTATTCTCTTTCAGGACTTCATTTAATACACAGCACAATTACTTGTGAAGCAGTACTGTCCCAGTTAAAAGAAATTACCTTGGAAAGCTGCATGCTGAAGTGTCTCCATTTACATAGCACACACATGACCGACATATAGATATATTTTGTAGGGATAAGTACCACGAATCAGAGAGGAACTGTTGCATGTTGAACTGTACTGAAAGTTTTGTGTTGGATACCAGGGATGACTCTTCACTGTATGAAGAGGGTGCTGGTGTTCATGACTTTAAGTTTTGTTTATGAAGCAATGACAACAAATATTAGCAAACAAGAAGGGAAAGATCTTGACTGCAATCCCTTGCCTTGTAAGTACAGTATATTTGCATTCTATCTACTCTTACCTACAATTCAATAATCCTGAGGGGTTGGCATAAACATCAGCTCTGTAAGAAAATTAATGCAAAAGAAAGGATGCTAAATAGGTGAAATATTTGAATGAGATTTGACTGTAGGAATGGCGGGATAACTTCCTAAACTGTTGTCAAGCCTTTCTTCATTTTGCTTAAACAGATAGGCTTTTGTAAGCACGTCCTGACTTTACAGAGGTACTCAGAGAGGTGAGGGGCTCTATGAGTTTCACACTTGGTGTCAGGCACACACTTGATACACAGATGAATTAAACACCATTCCTGTTACATAAACAAGATTGGCTTGAGTATATACTTTACTATTACAAGAGCTAGGGAAGTGTCAATTGTCATTATATACTTCATTTTCACATATAAGTTCATGCTGCTTATGTGATAAGCTTTTCTTGGTTTTGTTTTGTTTTTAATGAAAACCCCCATTGTCTTTGTCTTTTTAAAAGTAATGGCTGCTTCTTAATGCAATGAGTTTTTTCTTGATAATAACACAGCACATAGTCTTGAAAGCCTGGGGGTAAAGTTTAACCATTTGAAAAAATGACCCTCGGCACTATTATGAGAACTAGAAGGCTTTGGTGCCCAAATTTTATTCCTTCCATATCATAGAAGGCAATTCTGTGCAAACTTGTTGCTCAGTGTCCTAGTTTTGGCTGAGGTGGGGTTAATTTTTTTCAGTGACTAGCATGGGACTGTGTTTTGAATTTGTTTCGAAAATGGTGTTGATAATACAGGAATGTTTTTCTTATTGCTCAGCAGTGTTTGCACAGAATCAAGGCCTTTTCAGCTTCTTGTACTGCCCTCTGGTGAGGGGGCTGGGGGTGTGTCCTATTTTCGGCTGGAGTAGAATTAATTCCTTCTTAGTAGCTCGTTCAGTGCTGTGTTTTGGGTTCAGGTTGGGAAGTTACTGCTGTTTTGGGTTTTGCTAAGTCATGTTTATCCAAAGACTAGGAATTTTTTTTTTTCTTTTTTGTATCTCATGCTGGCAGTGAGAAGCTACATAAAAAAACTGAGAAGGAGCATAGCTGGGACACTTGTTCAGAGTGTCCCTTGGGAAGCAGCCCTTAAAAACAAAGGGGCTGTAACTAAGAATCACAAAAAACACTGGTATGATCAGCACTTCTGTATTTCTGGGTGGAAGGTTGGTTGTGCCATCTTTTTTATAAATATGGTGAAAACATGATGACAAGAATAAAAGGAATGCAGGCAATGAAATATTCTTCAGGAGTTGGTACAGCTGAATATGATAGTTTAGATTCAGCAATTACAGTTTCACAGTGTGACTAAAGATGAAGGAAATTTCCCTTTCTTATTTTTATCTGGAAACTTGTTTATTATTGTGTAAATATTTTTTGGTTTTGATAAAGTGATCAAGTCATGGAGATTCTTTGATTCTGAAACATTTCTAGGTCTTCATTAGGACAAATATGAATCTAAATGCTCCAGAAGCAGCAGGTAATCTAATTTTGTCCACAAACCAACTTTTTTTTGTGCTTTCTATAACCCTCTTCTCTAATCTTCTCACTCCAAATTCTCAGCAGATATATATATTAATTTGGTGCCCATCACAGGGGTTTCCTCCACAGATGTTACTCTTCTCTGTGGAGTCTGTTGTGCTACCACCTTCACTGGTGAATACAAAATTCTCTGTGTCTGTTTTGCATCTGTTTTCGGGTTCACCAGCACTTGCTGATGATTATGTACTTAACTTCATTGTTAATATACTTTAAATTCACTGTGCTAAGTCTCCTCCTCTCAGCTGACCCTTTGCTGTATTCTTAAGGAGTAAGATACAGTTGCCATGAAACACTGGTTAACAAAACCCACTTCTCTGCAGGGAGAAATGTGCACTGGGCAGTGCAAATTCAATATAAGCATTATTATTTTTCATATCAAGTGACTCATGGCTGCTTATGAAAATGCCAGTACAATCAGCAGGTTGAGTCTACAAGACAACTTCATTCTCATTGTCAATGGCAGAAGGAACAACGCACTGAAAAAGAGCTTTCAGTTCTGCTTTGGAAGTAACTAAATGCTATAGTTTTGTAATATTGTATGAATAAAAGGAAGACAATGCTGTGAGTGAAATGCAAAGGAAGTCAAAGTCCAGCAACCAAAGAATTTTTACAAGGGACTAATTAAGCACCTTTGATCATTTTGAATGTTCATGAAAGAGAATGTAAAATAAGTAAATTGAGGAACGCAATCATAAGTGCTTTTGTGATTGAGATAATTTTTTTTTTTTAAATCATAAGTCAAAGTTGAAATTGATGGAAAATGATTACTAGTTTATTTAGAGGCATCATGATAAGAAAAAAATGCTGTTCTGGGAACACCAAGAAAAGAAATATGTTTAAACTTTATTCTGGAAATAGAAGGAAAGATTCTGCTTATGATAACAGCTGCAAAACTGTTCTGTAGGAAGCAGGATGAAACATAAATTAAGAAAGAGAGGAAGACATAGATGAGCATTGTGCAAAATAAATGGTATTTCATTTTGAAATAGATAGTTCTGGGAACAGTAGAAATAATGACACCCATGTCCAATGGTAGTTAAACCATAACAAAGAAGTGGAGAATGGGAGAATGATTTTGTTAAGGTCTGCTAGAATTACCACAAGGACTGTAGGATCTTGTCAGAATGAAGGCCCTGTACAAGCTATATTCCCTAAGCATGCAATCTGAGTCTATTGAGAGCCTGTTTATAATAACAGGACTGGCCATGACTGCTTGCACTTAATTTTTTCTTTACAACAATAGAGTGGATTTCCAGTTAAATGAACGTTTTATTATGTATTAAAATAAAAGTGTTTATCAATGGATGACTCAAAGCCAGTAGGAACTGCCAGTATTGCACCTGATTCCATATGGTCAGTGGTGCCCTAAGAACAAGTGCCTTTATTTTGGCAACATCACAAGTATTAATCAAGTCCTCAGTTCACTGCTGTCTTTCCATGTACAACTGGTCATTCTAGTGCAGGGTGCCAGGAACTGAGATTTAGATTCCTACAAAATTACAATGTTGCTATTTTCAGAGTCAACACTTGTGTAAATGTCTGCATGTGAAGGAACCATCATAAACTGAGCTGAAAATTTCTAATACCCAGCTAGTCTAAAATAGTGCATTAACTACAGTGATGATGTTATTCCATTTACAAAAGAAGAGAACCTGCACAATGATCTTTGGTTTAAAAGGTAGATTCTTCTCAGAGTATATGACAGAATTTTCTATTCTATTTTGTTCTATCCTTGGTAATTGTTCGTGTAATATATAGTAAACCTTGTTATTTCTTTGTGAGTCTCTGCTTTCAGTTGTATTATGAAAAATTAATAATTGCTTCACTGCACTGCCATCATACTGTCATGACCATAACACAACTGCCATTGATTACTGACATTTTATACATAGTCTTACTCTCACTCCTCTGTACAATCCAGGTTGCTGTTGATTTAAACTAAGCCAATTGCAGTACTGACATGGTCTTCAAAGACAGCTTCATCAATCTTCAACTATAACAACAAATATCTTTAAATTAGACTGAAGTTTTGCTTTCAAAATGGTTTTTACAGTGAAAGCATCTCTCTGTACTTCACTGCTTGTATGTTTATGACAATCTGACTGTAACTGTGAGAGAAATAATTTAGGTTTAAGAGCTATTAGTCCCAGATGTACAATTGAATTCTAGTCTTCATTACAGAAAACACGGCAGACTAAAGAAAAGCAGACAAGGTCGGAGCTGTCCAAGGAGCAGTGAGAGGAAAAGGTGATTATCCTGGCAAAAACCCACAGGTATATCGCCTTGTTGAGTCATCTGATTGGGGAAAAGCTATATCTTTAAGGAATGCTGCTGTCCTTTTAGAGGTATTGTGTGGAGGCAAATGCCAGGGAGATTTATGTGCTTCATTCCCTGACCTGTGATAATGCATCATTAGAGCCCTCCGTGTTTTCCACCTTTGTGAACAAAGACTCATAACGGGGACGATTATGAAAAAAGAGGAGAAGCCGCAGCAGCAGCAGCAGGGGAAGCATGGCTCAGGCACACAGAACTTCACTCAGAAGTTGAACAAGGATATCTTTTTTTGCATTGCACCTTCATTTCACTTTATTTTCAGGACTACATCCCTTGCTTATCTGTCCAAATCTCAGAATCCTTGACAGAATTGGAACATAGCACAAAGCCAAGACACAAATCCCCCCACTCCCTCAGTTGTCCTCCTTATTTAACCCTTCACCTTCTCAGTGGACATTAAAATAAATTTAGAGACATAAGAAACTTATAAGGAGAGCTGAGGTCACTTGTGATCCCCAGTGAGAGCTCTGTTGAGTCCTCTGAAGTGCAATGATAACAGTAAAAACTGTTTCAGGGCCGTGCGTACCTTTGCTTTTATCCTGACCCCAGGCAATCTTTTTATTTTGCTTGCTGAAATGCAGGGCTGCTGCTCTAGCTGACTGACTGGGGAATAAGTTTATGTGTATTTAACCAAACCAGACTAGCATCCCCTCTTCTCTGGCCACGGATGGATATGGATTCAAGCAGTTGTAATGCTTTTCTGAGAACATTACCAAGACATTTTAATCACGGCTTACTGCACTGGTAGATTAGTACCCAAATGCAATGACCTTCTTTTTGCTGTGGACATGAACATGCCAGGAAACCAAACTGTACTATTCTATGTCTTGATCCGATAAATTAGGATTAAATAAACAAGAGAGACAAGTGCGATGTACTTTGAAAATCTGAGTGCACCTGTTTTGTAGTGGAAAATTGGATATTCTTTTTTTCCTCCCTCACATAAAAATGCTGCTGCCTGTGTTTGTCTCTTAAGGGATGACACTATAACCAGAATTTATGTGTGGCTTCCTACGTATTTTGCAATTGGAGGTTATTAAGAAACAAAACAACAAAGAAAAATTGGTGTGCATTAGGAGGTATTAGAATACATTGGTCTGACCGTCTGTTCCTCTGCTGCAGTGAGGTCTGATTCCACAAATGTGTACAAGAATGTGTGTTCTAGGGGGGCAGAAGCATGGAGGAAAGAGCTACCTGAAAGCCTTGTAAACATTTTTAAGAGCAACCATTATCCTGAAGTGCTATGGCCAAATGATATATTCTCCTGCATTGTGGTTTTTGCACTTCCATTAAGGGAAAGTAAAAATCAGATATTTCCACATCCAACTACCTGTTTTCTGTAAACACTTTGTATTATTCTGTGTGGATATGCAGAAAGGAAGGAGGGTCTGATTCTGTAATAGAATATCAACTTCTCAAGTCAAGAATATCCAGCCCTGTTCTTTCCTCTATCTCACTTTCTTGTGGATACAGACTGAGATGTTTTACACCATGCTGAGTTTATGGCTGCATATATCAACAGATATAAAAGTAAGCATGTCCCTAGGCATCTCCGCTTTCTTCCATGTCTTGGAAATGGTCAGAGCAACATCCTCCATTTTTGTGGAAAGGTGAAAGTGCACCAGTTATCCTTCTCTGCAGGGAGAAGGTGCTGAGTTGGATATGTTTCATCACGTTCTACCTGTTAGTAGCTGGTTTCCATCAGCAGCGGTGCATTAAAAATTGAGAACCTCTGTCTTTATTATTCAGCATGTCAACAACCAGATGGGAGCTGCAATGCAATGCTTACTTTTCATGTTGAGGAGAGTATATTTCCACATGTGCAAGTAACCAGCTGGTGTCAGAGGCAGTGGCATGTTCTGCACATGTCCAGAGTCAGAAGTCAAATAGGGACCACTGTGATCCAAAAAGAAATAACTTTGCATGGTAAGAAAAGGAGGAAGCCTCAATCTCTTTGAGCTCTTCTGAGTGTCTGCTAGGATAATTTCACCTGTTGATTACTCTTTGAGTGCTTGTGATAGTGTGGAAAATAAATATTTCAAGGCAAACAAGAAAAACAACCGTGAAACATAAAAAGGTGAGGCAGAACAGATGTTTTGCTTAAGCATGGTTGTATAATATTGGCATAAAAAAGAAAGCGTTTTATTTCTTTTGTGTCCTGAAAGGCATGTAATAAAATTAATTTTATTACTACCTGGTCTGTTCCTCAGGTGATCAGGTAAAAAAGTAAATATATTTTTATAATGGTTATAAACTGTTTTACAATATCTTAATCATGTACTATCAAAATTGAGATTGTACAGAAGGTTTTGATGTACAAGACCAGTGCAAGGCAAGAAAGATTGCAGTTTGTGAAGTTTTGCTCTGTTATAAAATTCCATGAAAGCAGCTCTGCAGGTAGAAAGCTGTAGCTGAGTCCAAATGTATATATTTTATATGATTCATTTTATGAAATGGCTGTAATTCCAGAAGTTCATTATTACATCCGTGACTCGTCTAAGTGCTTAAGCGTCAGGCTAAGCTTAAGGCCCACTGAGACAACTTGTTCCGTAAAGTTAGTCATAGTTAAATCTGTGGCTCAGTTGAGGTCTGCTCCGTGAATTCTCTAATACTCCTGGCATGGGAGTGTCTGCTAAAGCTCTGCCTGGGCAGCCAGATGCTCCTGTGGAGAGGGTGCCATGAGTCAGTTAGGTTTTAGAGAGTTGGCCAAGCAGAGCTCTAATAATATTACATGCTATGGCACTAAATATACCAGGTCTCTCATTGCTTTTTTTCTTGCACTGATAGATCTGCTGTGCAGGTAGTAATGAGGGAAAATATTTTAGATGGGGTGCTAATTAAGCATGCTGAATTACTGGGAAAGGAGAAGCATTTCAATTATCTGAAGCACCTGATGGCCAGTATTGCCAGTCAAAGTTCAAGACCATTCAAGCCTTAGATGAACTTTCCTAACCAGGTGAGTGATTTGAAGCCTGTTCCCATTTCTGTTGAGGACTTTGCAACTTCAAAAGTTTGATAGATGGTTATTTTCCTTCTTTTCCAAAATATCTGCCTTCAGACAATAAGCCATTTTGGCAGAGGATGGCAAAGAAAGATGAAATATTGCATTTCATTAGAAGTTAAATAAGTAGTAAGCTCTGGTGTCTTTGACCTTCACAATTAACAAGAATGATAATAATAAATGATAATAATTAATAAAGAGGGATTATAAAAATATAATATAAAAATGCTTCCTTAAACTGCATTTCAGCTGTATACCTAGCAGCCCTCTGGAGGTGCAACATTCTTTCTCATTTTAAAAATGTGAAAGCCAAAGTGAGATTACAGCTTTGCAGTAACATTTACTGATATGTTTCTAGGTAGAATTACATTACATGATGAAACCAAGAGAAGTCTCTCACGACCAGATCACTTATGTAGGATATCATAGGAAAAAAAGTAAGAGATTTGTGAAAACAGAAACCTGTCCCGAGCTTTACACTCAGTAGGTGCATCCTCTTGTTGCAATGTCTTATTTCTCTATAAATATTGCTGTGGTGGAAATAGCCAGAGATGTGTGGCTCACCTGCTATTGGTTCTAGAAAAGCACTTGGATGACTGAAGCTTCTATAACAGATCTTTTTTTCATAAGCACTGTCTGTACTTTCACTGCAGTCCTTGGTTTTGATCAGTTTGTTTAAATATACATTCTTTGGGTACACATATTTTCTTTTCTCTCATTTAAACTCCTTTTATTACTGCATTACCTCTTTATGTGGTACATGAAGAAGATGGCAGGAATGAAATAATACAGGAAAAAAGTGCAAGCGCCACAGTGTGCTAGTGATATAGGTGACAGGTGAGCAGGAGAAATGAAGCCTTTCATCCAACAGTTCCAGGGGTATGCAACTGTTTTAGAAGGAAGGTTCATTAAATACATGGGAAAAGTAAGTGGAACATTACTTGGAGAAGAAATTTTGAATGTCACTAAGTCAAATGAAGTGAATATATTCCTTGTGAAGAAAGATGGAGACAAGGCAGAATACAGGAGATTAATGAGAACAGTGACCATTTGCCAGAAGGACAAAAGAGATACAGATGCAGAGGGCTTGCATCACACACTAATAATCAGTTGCTGTGTTTGTAGTGTCAAACAGAAAATACTGCTACTTTATAGGGGTGGATGCTCAGGGTATTCTCTACTGATGAAACCTTATGTAAGGCAGCTTTAACACATACACAGACCACTAAGGGTCCTGTATACCTGACTGGCCCTTTTACTAGCGATGGGAGGTGTGGGATACATGGTCAGGAGTAAATTACACTCACCCCTTAGAATCAGAGTTGTTGATCCTGTAAATATTGCATGCATGGGTAAACCTTGGTGCTCTTTCAAACCCTGATGCTGATGTGTCCACATTTCAGAGCTTTTAAATGTGGTAACAATTTGGAAAAAACAGGAAAGGATCTTTACCTAGTTACTTCATTAAATAGTAATGGAGTGTAGCTGGTGGACCAAAAATTTGTCCTTTGGTTGCAAGATATCCTCCCATAAGTCATAACTTCTCATGCACAGAGGTCAAATGAGTTTTCTAACATTATACACTAGGATGATAGTGGATCCAGGAATCTGCAAAACTTTGTCCTTGTGCAGTGCTGGAAAGCCTTGCAAAAGAGGGATACATGTTTAAACTCCTTTAAGTGGTGTGAAATCCACCTCATTGTTCATGAAGTTCTAGATCTAAAAAATCATATCCGTGTAGCCAGACTTTAGAAAATAATGCTCCAAGAACTCCTCCTGTAAATCTTGACATTAAACCAGTCTTAGCATTGTCTGGCCACTTGAATCATTTATTTAAGCAGTGATAATAAAAGGTGTCAGCAATTCAGTGGTGAGCTCTAGAAGATTTCAGTGCGCACTGACCTTTAAGTGTTTGCATCTTGACGGGTGAGCCGTCCCTAACGTCTCCTGTGAGATATGGCCGGGGCAAGGGGTCAGGCATGCTAATGATAAAATTACCATTTACCTTTTACCTCACCAGCCTCGGTGCCTGACATTATAAATGTAGGTAACCTTTCACCTGAAGGCCTTCTTTCTTCTGCAGTGCTAGGGATTAGGAAGAAATGAATGTGCTCACAGCTGCAGAAGAAGCATAAGTAATGAAAAAAAAAGGTGCTTTTTGTGATTCTTTCACTTTAATTTCCCATCTTTTTCTTTTTTTTAAAAAAACAAAATCATGTTTTTGGAAAAAGTATGAAGAGTTTGCCCTGTTTTATTTTAAGAGATGATTATCGGGCTATTTCTATTCTAGCATTCCTAATCTAATCAAGATTATTCTGTTCTTTCTTATTAAGAGGAAAGCAGTATTTATTGGTTGATTAGTGCAAATGATGTCACAGCAGTCAATAAGGTTTATTTCAAGGAGAAGTCACCACATTAAGTAGACTGTATTATGATCTTCATTGTTTGCCATAGCCCAAGAGAGTCAACTCGTTCACCTTTGTATCCCGATCCAGGTTTTCCTGATCTTCCCCAATTTTTTGACTTGAGTCAATATTCCTCTCCCAAAGGCTACACTATTCAAACAGTAGTATTGGGTACACAATGAGAGCTTGGGAGGTATCCTTGTGACTCGAAAGACTGCCCAAGGACTACTGATCTCCCACCCACCTATGATGTGCCTGATTGCTCACAAGTAAACTCTTAGACAATAGGATGTACTGTGAAGCCTAACAAGAGTGGCGTGTATTTACTTCTCCACATATGAAATATTTCTGATTTGTAAAATCCATGCATGTGGTGGATAGGACAACTATCATGCCTAGGAGAAATATTAAAGATGCTAAAGTGTAAGGTGCAGAGCCTGCATTTGGCTGATTCATGGGTAAGTGATTCATATCCTGATTTGAAATCCGTATTCTTCTTGCCAGAGCTAAAGCATATGAGGGTGGAAAACATATGAAGAGACAGACGCAGAAAATGAGATTCAGTTCATTTCACTGATCAGGAGCCAAATGATCACAAGCTTTAGTAGAATTACCTCCCAGAAGAACAGCCCCTTTCTGATAAATGCAGCCATGTAATGGCTAGGGCATAAATCATGCAAATTGAAGACTATAGTTCAAACATAAATCTTTATATTAAGTTTAGTGAAATTTGGTATTATGTGAATATTATTCATGTCTATGAATCTTCAGGCACAAATCTTGTTGCATTTTATTTGTGTTATAAGGATATACATTTTGCAAAATTTTCCTTCAGTGAATATCGATCTTAATGAAATTGTGCTCTGGGAACTCTATAAAAAATTGTTGCATCTCCCTCACACTGGAAAAACCTGAGCAGATCTATTTCTAGTTTTATCTATTTTTGTACACACACAGAGTTCCAGCATCTTATAAATGAAAGGTACATCTTCATTTCTGTGTTAAGCTGGCAGAGTAAGTAAAAGGATTGGTTAGAACATATTGAAAGGAAAGTCAGGTTGCCAGCTGAAAAAGAAAAAAACCCACAGAAGAAGTATTGTCCCATCTAGGCAAGTGTATAGCTCTTCTCTCACATTAGCCTGCACTGCTTCTGCCATCAGGCAATTTGTGAAGTAGTGAAGCAGGACGGAAAGCACAGGAAAAGCCTTCCTCTGGGAAGCTTGTACTCAAATCAAATGTGTTGAAAGGACACAGACAGGGATGTCATTCAGGCTGGATAACCTGCCAGAGTTATTTCCAGGCTTATCAGATCATGTTCCACTTGTCTGAATACTCTTGTTTTACTTCTGTGCATCAACACAAACTCAGCCCCCAGCACCAAAACCAGATTCATTTCCACAGTACAAAGGGCTTAACTGTGCTTTTCAGCAGGTTTTCCTCCTCCTACCCCTCTGCCCATCTTTCTCCTGGAATGGATTGCTGCTCCTACATTCAAATTCTGCATTTACGGTGGTGTAACTATTTCCTGGTTATGGTTTGGACCATGGAGCACACGCAGTACCATGCAGAGATGTAGGAACTTTCATAACTACATGAAAGGTTGCAGAGACTCCGCAGGTATAATGGAGGTTGATGGCAATATTTATAAATGGGTTTTATGGGTTATTACATAGCCCCATCCACTGATCCAATTCTCTAGGACTGGGACTAGTATTCCATGCTTCTGCAAACTTCCAAGCACATTGTATTAAATCTGTTGAGGAGTAAAAACAATCCTGCTGGTAAAATACTTCTTTCCCCTTCTCTACACTCCAGCATTTTGAAGGATCAGTACAGGCCAGGCTCATGCAATTGGGAAGTCAGTTTCTGATTCCAAGTTAAGAAACAAGAGTACTGTGACCACTTGAAGGGCATATTCCTGAGTTGACAGAGAACACACATCTAGCCCTCACAAAACCTGCAGTGATTCTCAGCATGGACTAACACGATCTTTGCAATATTATGCCAGTAAAATCCCTCAAATACTGGATTATGCTCTGTCTCATCCCCTTTGTGTTCATTGAATATATATGATGCCAGCTGGCTTGAAGGAATCTTTCTTTTGATTTCCCAGGGGATATCCACTGAGGGTTTGATCCTGCAATACATTGAATATGCTGTGCATTTAAGGAAGCCAGAGGAATTTGAGAATGTAAAGCTATCTGCTGGCTGAACACATGAAGAGATGTATTGCACTAGTTATGTTGAGCTCAATGTCATGCAAAATATTTCAAGGCAAGAAGAAATAGGAGTACTTAAAAATAAACAAACAAAAAATCCAGTAAGAAAAATACTTCCTGGAGACCTGGAGGGAGAAGAAAATTGTACCAGATACACCACATTCCTGAAGCTGCAAGTAGGATCTGGTTTCATGGCAAAGACAAGGTCAGATCAGAAGACCTTCTACGTTATCACTACCTGCACCACTAACACCTATTAAGTCCAACAGGAAACACATTTTGCAGATTGGCTGGAAAACTAAGATGATAGGACACATTTAAAATACAGATGTTTCCATCTGAGCATGTTTGTTGATTCTTGAATCTTTCAGAGCAACATTAATCATGTGGCAAAAAAAGGCAAAAAAGTGACATACCAGTTTAGGAATGAAAGAAAAGGGAAGTGACTTTTTCACAGAAAGGGCTGGATCAACATATTTCCAAAAATTAATTAATGGTCAAATAAGTCTAGTGAAGGATTGAGCATTCCTTCAGAGACTACAGGATGTAATACACTTTTTTTTTACAGCTTTATGGAAAATATAGTTTGCTAATATAAAGAATAAGTGGATATGTCTTTTCTCATTTCAAAAAGGAATTCTGTTTTTCCAGTAAAAATAGAAGTGGTTGCAGTGCAGACAGGAAAACTTACTTAAAATTTAGCAACACTTTGAAATATATTCAGTTTGAAAATCAAAGAAACTTAAAGTAGTTTGTCCCCAGTGTTGAAAGATTTTTCTATTCTGGTAAAGACTGGAATTAACTTTAGAGAATGAGATTAGTGGGTTCTGGATCTAGTCCTTACAGTTAAAGCTACTGCATGACATTTTGCTGCGCTTTATACACCACCAAGCACATGGAAATTGTTTAAAAATTAATACATGGATTTTTGTTTTTATAAGTGTCTGTAGCAGAAAGGATTTGTTTGAATGAAAAATGCATACTTCATGTGTTCACTTTCCAGATTCCTCACAGTGGACAAAGTTTAATCAGGGGATGGGTTAAATTTCTTACTTACGGTGTGGTATGTGATACAAATATTTCCTCAATGCAAAAGAACTGTGCGTGTGTTTGTCTGTGTACACAAACACAGATACATAAATAGGAATGCAGGTATAATGTACATGTGAGCATGTGGAAGTGCACATCCTTAGCAGCAGCACAAAGAACCAATGCATATTGCAATTAAATGCAGTATGTAATTTCCCAGTTAAGACCAAGACCCGGGAAAGAAACTCTGTGTGCAGGGCTGGCAATCCTCTGGGGAAAAAGCCAGAAGAGTTGATAGTTAAAAGATTAATTCACTGCTTCTTTCTACTCTGAAAATGCTGAATGGGAAACTCAGGTGGCAGCATCTCCAAAAGCCTGCACTGGGAACACTCCTGCCTGCCAAGGAGGAATGTGATAGGAAGAGACCTTCACCTTCCATGCAGATCTTGTCCCTTCAACCAGACTTTTGGCCACTGTTGGGAAGAAAGATGTGGAGATCCTGTAACTGTGATATCTGGGAGCAGAATCCTTTTACTAGACAGGTGAAAATCCTTTTCTTCTAATGAGAAAACCTGTAGAACAGCTGAAATCCCACAGGTTTTTAGTCTTCATGGTTATCTTCTCATGCATTTCCACTGAAGAATGCAGTGGGGACTGGAGCTATCTGTGAGCACATAGTGTTGCTACCTCTTAGACATTTCCATTTCTTCCAGCCTGAAAGCTTTCCCATACCTTATTAGATTCATTAATGTGTATTTATAATACTGCAGTTGTACTTGGATGACTTTAGGATGTCTGAGACTGAAAGGAAATGGGATGACATTTCTAGTATAATTTGTTCTGCATAAAACCTGTTCCCATTAATACTCAAGTTCATTCTCTATTTGTGAAGCTACTGGACCAAATCAGCTCATGCCAACAGGCACGCTCTGCTGACAGCTCAAGAAGTTTTGCCAGTTGACACCAGCTAAGAATTTGGCTCCGCTGTTCAAGGGAGGGAGGGACAAAGTTTAAATAAGTGTCAGTGTAAGTGTCAGATTGTATTTCCACTTCCATCAGATCAAGTCTAGAATAAGTTCATTTAAAGCAAGGGATTTTTTTTTTCTATTTTCTTTGGTGTAACAGAAAAGAGTTTGTCCCCGAGAATTTATGTCTTCAAAAATCTCAGTGAGGCAGAAAAAACCACTTTTTAGCCAGTCTCTGAGATGAGGCTGATGAAACTCCGAGCAACCCACTGATATGTAAAGTACTTAATTTAATGAACTTACACACACATACATGTAAGAGTATATGCGTATGTATACACACAAACACACAGTTTAACTGAAAAAAAACCAAACCCTAAGCAAAAGAAAAATCCTCAGGACTAGATACAGTACCCTTTAAGTACAGAGCTGTTTAAAATATCAATCTCCTTATTGTAATTTGATGCGTGAAATTCAGGCACGCATTTACAATTCAGATCCTATTCCTTAGGGATTCCCATTTAGGGCCTGTTCGTATGATTTATTTAGTGCCTTTCTTCACTTACTTACGCTTGAGATCGTTAGGTATAATGCACATATATGCACAGGGATAAAATGTTTATCATCATTACTTCAATGAAGTCATTTGCCATCCTTGACACCCTCTAATGTCCCAAGTGCTTCAACCCACTGGCTCATTTGCCCAGCTTTGCTCTCTCTTCACTTCTTCATCTCAAATTCTCAATATGTTCCCTTCATCAATCACTGATGTTTAGCTGGTAGCAGGAGGGAAGACAGCAGAATAATTATCCAAATATAACAAAAGAAGGTCCCCTTTGTGATTCAGGAGGGACATGGATGGGGGAGGGGGAGCAGATGATTCAGGAGTGTGGATTTCATGCTTCTTTGAAAACATTAATGATGTTTAATGGAAACCAAAGAACCTGCTGGAAGTTATTATGGTCTCAAATCTGTGTCCCATATAGCTAACCTGAGGACGTGGTCCCCCTCGAGTGTCCTCTTTCTGTTCTGCCTCTCATTGCCCCAGGTGGCCAGCATTTCACCACCTCTGATGGCTGCAGTCAGGAACCACTTTGAATGTACACTTTTGGATCTATTTTTCAAAAAAACAGGATCCAAATCACTGTGCCCTGACTACATTCAGCTAATTGGCCCTTGCTTTCGATGACATCGTGGTGTGGGGATGAACAAATTGAAGATGAAAGGGTGGGCTGGGATGGGGGCAGGGGGAAGGTAGCATGGCCTGGGGCACAGCGCTGTGCACAACTGGGGAGAGGCGAGAGAGTGTGGGGTCCCCAGGTGGCTGTGTGCAAGGTGACTTTTTCACTTTGAAAGAAGATTGGTCTCACATTTCTCTGCCTCCCTGGTACAGGCACCAGCTGCAATGTAGTATTTCTCCATGATGTGAAGGAAGGAATATACACAAAGCCTTGCAGAGTCTAATGCTGGGGAGACAGAGCCTAGAGATGTTCATGCTCAGGAAAATGAATGTTTTCAGTGGTGCTTCAGAGCTCGGTCAAATAGTGGTTGCCAATGTGTGCTAGATTTAGAACAAATTGAAACAGAAACTTCTCATGTAGACCACAAAATCAACACAGAGTAAAAAGCAATCCTTTTGAAACAGAATCAAACAATTCAAGATGGAAATGAAAAACTATTTATCTACTTATTTTTCCCAGTAAGTCCATGCTGAGCTTTGATAATTTACTCAAACATTAACATTTGCCCCACTCAAAATTCAATCAGTGAGAATTACCAAAAAAGAAAACTCAAGGTTTCTGAATGCTACCTGACACTTTAAAGTACACCAATAAACAAATAGCTAGTCATAGTAAAAACTTTATTTTTCTTTCAGTTCAACCTTCTCCCTTTCCCTAAATATGAAGGACTTTGCTATGCACTTAGGTGGTGGATCTGACATAATCATGGAAACATTTCACAGAGAGATTGTATGTGATCTTCAGAGGAAACACAGCGGCAGCGATTGTCTCTAATTATAAAAGGAAATTCTGCCCTTGAACATATCTATTGCATCAGCTGGTAGAGGCAAATGTTCTACCAGGGAATTCTCGATCCCTTTTTTCACAGCTATAGGGAAAGAAATGGAGGATGAACTACTGGTACTGAAATAAAGGCTGAAATCTGTACCTCTACAGAAAACTAAATGTTTTGGCTTGCCTTTTTTTTAAGGGTCTATATATAACCTAGGATACTTATCATCTACTCCAATTTAAAGTATGTGAGCTAGAGGGCATATCTGGTCACCAGAGTCCCCACTGACTTCTCTGATATTTTTGTCTCCACAACATTTGATGATAATAAATTCTACTGTTTAAAGAAGCAGTGGGTGAAAAGCAAATAATGGACTTTTCTGGATCTTTGATAGAGATTTGTAATTTTTGCTACCTGAAAGTGAAGAGTGTAGTTTTTCTTAGCCATTTTTCATGCCATACTTTAGCATGTCAAAACCAAAGTAGAAGAGCCAGCCTTTCACAGCTCCTTCTCAGAATTGTATGTTGGGACCTTTTTCTGCTTTTCAGAAATGGTCACTTCCAGGTAAACAAATATTCAATATCCACTCACTCACTTTTCTTGCTAAGTTGTTTGGTCTATTTTCTTCTCCTTTCAGGGCCTTCAGGAGGAGATTAGAAAGACGGTGCTTGAAGATTATGAAAGAGATAACAGAATTTATCACAGCTGCTTTGACCCTTGCAGAGTCTGAAACATAATTTGAGTCAAAACCTTAGCAAGTGATGGTTTTTAAATTTTTTTTTTCTGATCTGAAGTACAAAAACAGTGCATTGTGGCACAGAAATGTTTTACAAAGCTATGGAGAAAAAGCACAAAGAAAATTCCTCCAAAGGGAAAATGAATCGGCATTCTTTCCAGGGGAATGGAGAGAAATGTAAAATAATACAGGCAGAGTATTTATTTATGGAATTTATTTTTTGTTAATAATTTTAAAAGGAATACTTGGAGTGATTTAAGCACTTATCTTTATGTTCATCATGAAATTTGCTATCCTATATTACCTGTCAGAACTGGTAAAAACCAAATAAAGAAAGATGTTTCTTCAAAAACCATTCAAAATGCTACTCATATTCTGGAAATAAAAGGAATTTACAAATATTGGTCTGTTTTGGTTTTAACTTAATGCAAAATCCCTATCCTGCAGCATTTCTGTATTTTCAAACTGGTACTTACAATTCATGGCACCTGATCTGTATCTTTTACTCTCCTCAATGCTTTTCCAAAACCAGGTAGCATGTGTCCAATGTATTGAAATCATACAAGGCCATGACTCACATTTCCTCCATGGCTGACCCAGCTCTTGAGGGTGAAATGTGCTGTGTAAATAAGATGTAGAGGAGCAGTAACAGCTTCTTGTTTAAAGTCTAGGATGTTCAATTTACTTTTCCTGAGTGGTTTCGTCCTATCCTATTGGTGCAAAGCTGATACAACATCCCTGAGAACAGAGGTGTTCTGGATGGTATACATAGCATTACCTTTAATTATTAGCTTTGCCAGCAACTATGGCATTCATTTATCTACCTAATTTATGTAACCAGCTTTAGACACAGGCACAACAAATGTTTGAGGAGGCTGCTAAAACATCAGGATCAGGTTTCTCATTGCAATGGTGGTCACCGGGCAGAGCCAGAGCCTGGGCAATCCTGCTGTCCTGGGCTCCAACTGACCCATGGGAGAGCTGACAGAGCACAGAGAAGTGCTGGTGGAAGTGGTGTCATTGCTGGTGCCATCACTGTGTCTCTCCACAGAGCAGCAGACAAGGCTTCCTTTGTGCCTGAGGTCCTGGCTGGGATCTTGCTCCCTGGACTTTTCCTTCCCAGGGCAGAAATTTTATGCCCCAGACCCTCCTCTCTTGAAGAAACATCATTTATTTCCAGCATTGCTGCTGGGGCATCTTGAATTAACTCTGCTAACTCCATTTCATACAAGATGCTCCACACCTCAAAAATGTTGCAGTCCAAACACAGGAAGTTGAATTATCAGAAACTCCAGACATGGCACTGTAGAACAGTTTCCCCCACTCCACATTGTCTTAGGATCTTTGCACTGTCTTAACATCATATTTAGAAAGCAACAGGATATTTTCTTTCCAAAAAATGTCCCTCCTCTTTGGTCAGTGAAATCCGGGTCTGTGGGATTCAGAAGCTACAGCAATAAAACACCTTTTTTCTGACACACCAAAAGAGTAAATGCAGCCTTGCAAGGCTCCTGGCTGAATCAGGATGTTAATGAGTAGGGAAACAGCAATGAAGATGATGGCTAACCAATCAATAATGACTGAATTACAGTTTAAAAACTGGATGTGTTAGATAGTTATTAACAGTGTAATTATTCATAAATGTGCCTAATTATTCATAATTATTCAGAAACCTTATTACTTCCCTGATTGTCATAAGTGATCTCCGAGGCCAATTATTATTTGATTATGGCCACAGGACTCTATGTTGGTATTACTCCTTTTGTCCTAGAAAAGTACAGAGAAAGATGTTGAAGTGAAACTCATGGAGGACTATCTGCATCAAGTAGTCCTTTAAGAACAAGAAGCCTGTGATTTGAAAGCCTCTGTTGTGTTTCCTCTTAGCTCTTTCTTCAGATTTCCTTGATTCCTTTATTACAGAAGCTGCTGCTGCCTAATTAGGGTTTTCTTGTTGTAATTGCTGCATTTGATATCTTAATAGTGTTACAGTGAGTGTGAGGGAGGAAGGGGGAAAGGGGCAGAGGGACTATCAATGCATGTGTTTGTGGAGAAACTGAAAGCTCCCCAGGCTGTATGACTGAGCCAGAAAGGCCCAGGAGCCAAATCCCAGCTAGCTCAGGTATCTTGTAACTCAGCAGGGATCTCTGTTAGATGCAGCTAGAGTACATTCTAGCCTCTGACAATAAGAATGACAGTGACTTTCCCTTTAAACAAACAGCTGGGCTTGATTAATCATTTCCACAAAAACAGGTGAGAAATTTGTATTTTACATTTGCTTACATTTGACTCACAGGAATGTAAACTCAAACCTAACTGCAAGCTTGCTGAACCAGGTGTTTCCAGGGTCTTGATGCAATCAGACCTCATCATCAGAAAATCTAGGATTTTTGTCAGAAGACACTTCACTAATCAAACAGGACCATCAGCTCCTTTCCACTCTCTTTCCTCCCCTGAAAACATTAGAGCCATTATATTGTGGGGCGGCATTAGTCATGTTAAATTAGCATATAGATGAGTTCTGGGGGTAGGAAGGAGGGGGAGATAGGTTATGATAACCTGATGCTGTAATGCAGAAATCTTTTGGCTTATATACCGGGCCCCACAGTGCCCTGAGCTTGTTGCACAGGGGAAATGCGGTTTCCCAACAGGGTTGCAACCAGCTTCTTTTGTGTGATTTTACTGACAGTGTTTAATAAGAGAACACACACCCAAGCACTGATGAATCATGAACCAAGCTCCACAGAATCATCCAATTGTCTCAAAAATCATGAGATTCAAAATCCCATATCTTGGTTTTTTTGTTGTTTCTTTGTTTGGTTTTTGTCTTTTGTTTTTTATCTTCTCTTACCGGATAAAAATGGCTGGAAATCTCTTTGCACTGACAGCCGAGATTGTCCTTCTAATAACTTGAAGGGGTAATGAAGAAAAGCATTAGGCACTGCAAGTGCTGTCAGAGCTGTTAGTGGCTCACAACCACTATGGTGTGTAAAGGAGGGCTGCCCAGCTGTGTGATCGTTTTGGCATCCTTGATCCAAAATGTACATGTCATAGCAGGGGGTTCAGTGAGAAACATTATGGTTCCTCTAAGTCTTCCCCATCCTATTATCACAAAGTCTGTGCCCAGGAACTGCCATGCAGGTATATCTGAGTACCGTCCTCACTTCAGGAGACAAGGCCAGATTCTGGTCGTCGTTATAGCTCTGTATCCCTGGAGCTGCTTCACAGATGTCAGTGGAATCTGGAAATGAGATCCATGTCCTCTGATGATATCCTCACAGTTGAAGATATGGTGGAAAGTAATTTTATGCTGAGAGAGTGCTACTAAATGTAAGAAATGTAATAGTTCAGCAGCAGCTGAAATGGTTCTGAGTTTCTTAAAATCCCCTGGAAAGTTTAACCGGGCCATTCCTTCTTTTCATCAGGCTATGTGATATAAACAGTCAAATACTAGTAACCCTCTTGTTTTGCAGCATTCTCTAGATTTTCTGTGATAGAGAATAAAACCATTAAAGAACTAGAACCATTTGGTCTTCTGTGAAGGCTTCAATGCATGACAGGTCTCAAATAGCACAAGTTGCTGTGCTCAATAGTAACATGAAAGGAATATACTTGATTTTTCAAGCTATCTCTGTGTAAGAATAAGAGCTTTGTGAGATGCATGCTTGATGTCTGCTTTTTTTGCAAAAAGTACAGAACAGAAGGTTTCCATTTTCTTCAGAATATATAACCAAAGGAAAGGAAAATACTACTCTGTCACACTCGACAACTTCCTCCTTCAGAATTCTCTATTTCACCACAGAAGTGAAATTTCTTTAGTCACACTTGTATACCTTTGGTCTTTTCTTATCAAAATTGTGATGGAAATTCAATTTCTACAAGTGCTATGGGCAAACCAGTGCTCAATTTGCACACTGAGGATACTTCCAGAGCATTCCAGCACAACTTGACACAGTAGGAGAGAACACTTACCAAACTCTTTGACAAGATCTGTCAGAATGGAAGTCAGGAATCTTATTTTGTAACACTTCAGGCTCTATCTTATTACAGTATCCAAGTCTCAGTGAGTCAGAATAGGATGTAGCTTCAGATTTTGCAAATAGGATGGTGTATCTAGTAATTTTCTAATATGGACATAAATTGGTCTCTTCTCCGCTTCACCTAATATTACTACAGCTATGAGCCACCACAGGTATCCATGGAATGACAACTCAGTCTGGGTCCTGAAATGCAAAAGTAAACTAGTTGCTAAAACACTAGGTATGTCTTATCTTAAATTAAAAATGGAGTTCACATATGTGTTCACTCTCTCTGAACTTTTTTGACTACTGAGTATGTTATTTATTTCTTATCAGCGTAGAGAAGAAAGTGTGAAAAACATTAAATTCACATTTAATACTGCAGCATAATTGCTAAGGCAGGGCAGAATATCTCCTATATACCTTTTCTATCATGGCTGCAGCTTTCTGACTTGTAACACAAGCTACCACGCTGTCTTCTGCCTCTCTGATTCCCAGTGAAGTATATTTCACTGTATGCTAAAGGATAAAGCTTTGATTGTTCTTAACTTATATAGGATGACAGCTTAATTTTGCTAAATCCTGAACCTGAAAAATTAAGAAGACGCTTCATTTCCATGAATCTGAAAATCCAAGGCTGCATTGCTGCAAAGCACAGCCAACAGCCATGATGTGTTCTATTAAGCAAAGTTAAGCAAAGCTCTAAGCAAACCCTCACAGGCACTATGAGCTACAACCCTACTTCAGAAAAAAACCCAACCAAAAATACACAAGAGAAAATGGTTGCAAGTGTGTGCGTTAGTTGCTCCCCCTCCTTTTGTGGCTTCAAAGGGTGAAAATGGAAGAATGTGACTGCAGAGCATAATGGGTCAACACTGCAGCTCTGATCGCTGGAGCATACACTCTAAATTTCACGCTACATTAGGTAGATTTTTAAACCTAAGCTGCTGCTACGACTGTTTTATTGGTATTTCTATGAAGGTACAGATTTCTTGACAACAAGGGAGACATAAGAGAGGTATTTGGTAATCCACAACTTTGTGACACCCCAGTGACCCAGCAGTCCAGCACATTCAGCGTACCTTGGCTCAAGGGGGTGCACCATAACAATCCTCCTTTCAGCTCTCATTTCCCTCTGTTATGACAGTGAAGGGCATTCATTTAACCAATTACAGTTTTTTCCCTTGGTGTCTGCATAACTCGGATGTATTGATCTAGCAAGGGTGTATTCTGCACTGAAAGCTTTACAGATTGGCATAGTTTAAAAACCAGCTCCTGTATTCAGCCAAACACCATTGGTTTACTCTGCCTCAGAGTTGTTAAAATGCCATGCAACAGTACCACTCACTTCTTTGTTTTTCCAAATTAAATTTCTCCAGTTTAAAATAAACCTTGGCCAGAGTAATGTAATTGCTGAGCAAGAGAGCCATGGTTACTCTTCCTATGCCTGGCTCCACTGGTGTTTCAATATTCCACTAAAAACAGCAGCAGCAACAAAAGCAACTGGAGCTGCAGAAAAGGCTTCAATATGAGCTATGCATTTCTGGTCACCTGTTGGTGGTGAGTAAGCTTCACTGCTGAAAAATACAAGACTGGAGATTTTGGGTGCCACAAGAGTCAGCTGGATGTTTTGCAGCTGGCTTCAGGGTCAAACATGGTATTACACATCTAAAGGGAGGAGATTATAATATTCATGACTATAACTTCAACTAAATTTGGTGCTCAGACCTACGCACATGATTTAATTTATCTTTGAGAAGTCAACCAGTGACCCTTTCTAATAGATCTGGGAATGGCAGGATTGACCCCTCCTTCAGAAGACCTTCCATGCATTCTTTAACATGTTTTCAAAACCTTCTCTTTCGGTTCTATGCTGGTTGTAACCTCAGCTGTCCTACAATAGAATAATTCTTATGGAAAAGTTTAATTTACAGAGCTTTTTCTTTCTCTTTTTTTTATTGTAATACTTGTTTTATAGATGTATTACAAATAATCAGGGTCCTGTACACCACAAGCAATGGCACAAAGGCCCAGATTGAATAGTCAGGTTGTAATTCAGTCTCCAGGCTGAGAGGTTTGCTACCATACCCAAACCCTTAAGCAATATTCTTCAGTGTGGGACATTAGCAGGATCCCTCAATTGAATTACAGCATTGTATTCCATCTGGGACTTGGTATTGTAGTGTACTTAACATTGTACTACATAGGGAGGCATGAGAGTAATGGAATTTTACAGTAATAAGATTTTTTTTTATTAAATGAGAAGTAGGCATATAAGATCCCCAACTATGTAGCATTAGTGGAGTTAGAAATAAAGACCCTGTAAAACATACCTGAAAATAAGCCTTTTTTAATTTTATAAATATTGTAATGTACTGTTAATGTACAATAAACACCTTAGAACACTAAGGCTTTTTCAAAATGTCCAATTTGCTCTGCAGTTTTAGGTGGATTTTCATCATGATAATTATAATATATTGGTAAGTGATTTTTGAAAGGAAGTGTCATTCCCCCAGTTCAGTAAAGTATTTTGGCAAAGGTTTCAATGGCTTATAAGCACTAACCTCAAATACATGCGCATGTTTCAGATACTTTATATTAGCTATAAAGTAGATATAATATATATGAAATATATAAAAATATTTATAAGGTACTGCAAAGGTTTTTCTGAAATCACTGCTGAAAGTAATTTTTTATTTTTCATTCTGCTTAAAAAAATCCATATACCAGAAGAGCTTTGACAAGCAAGTAAAGTAAGTGCTAACATCAGTTCAAAATCTGCTGCTTCACTGCACTGACAAGGGTAATATCATATCAAGTAGTTAGTAAGAAACAAACTAGAAAAGCTCCAATTTTTAAAGGAAGACAAAAAGACATAAAAACCAGGCAGACACTACTGAAATAACTCCCTATCATATATTTTTCTTTTAAATTAATATTTCATGATCAGTTCACCAGCAGTCTGTTATCTTCCTAATAAAGTAAAGGTATTATAACCAATAAAAAATATTTATTGCCACATTTTATGTTTTAATCAAGGGCAAACCCCTCAACATATTCTTTTTTAATTCCTTGACATGGTGAATGATTAAGTAGAAAAAAATACCTTTTTATGTTAAAAAGAAAATGCTGTGTGCTGATTAGTTAATTAACACAGCATCTTTTGGAAGTGTAATAAATCTGGGGAATCAAAAAGAAATAGAGATAAGAACCTGCAAGATATAATGTGCTGCTCAAATTCTGGATCCGTTGCGCAAATATCAGTTTTGTCATTGGCTTCAGGGGCCAGAGTTTTCCCTTTAGTCCTCACTGCAGAGATAGGGAATATTATGGGAACACTCAGAAATCCCCAAGGAAGTGGGGACTTGAGGTTTCCAAAAACACAAACTGGTGAATTTGCAAATGCAAGAAAAATGGGCTATATTGATCAAAATAAAATCTTAATGAGCCCCTGATGTGCAATGGGAGAAATTTCCAAGTAATGGTTGGTAATAATTAGGCAAAATGAAGTAAGCAGGCAACGGTACAAACTTGAATTTGGATCCTTCTCTAAGCAAAAATAAGTCATGTGTCCTAAGTGGCTGTTATTTAATTTACCCTTTCATTGTTGCCATCTTCCTGGCTACTGTTCAACTAACCAGTTTTTAACAGTTTCTCAAAACGCAGAAATCTGAACTTTAAGGCATAGACAAAGTGTATTTATTTTACTACTACCATGTTTCTGTTACTACTGCTGCTGCTACTGATACTACTCTTGTTGTTGCTGTTAATCATTAAATGAATATGTATTTCTAAAAGCAATAGATCCACTTTGACTAAAGTTTTGGCAAAAGTATTTGGAATGTCTTGACACTTGTTTCGTAGAAATACACTGGACAGGGTTCCTGATCTTCCAGGAAGAATTTAATTGAGAAGGAATTTGTTATTGCTCCCAGTTTACAGCTCTTCATGGGACTAAGATCTAAAATACCACGACAGCCTAAAGTAAGTACCAGGTTAAAAAGGAAAAGATGAGGGATGAAATATTAGAAACTTCCTGTTTTCCTGAGGAAGTTGAACAAAAAGAGTTTTTCAAATCTTGCTGTCCAAAAATGTTAATGCTTCCTCCTTCCAAGTAATGCCCTAGGTAGTCAGCCTGTTGCACAGCCAAAGGAATGATGTGAATCTGCACCTCAGGGTGAACCACGGACCACAGAAGGATGGTGATGATGCAGAGGCTTACACATTCTGTTCTGCAGCGACAGACATGGGGCAGCAACTTCTGGAGGAAGGGTGGCACATATGGCAAAAGGCAGTGATGTTGTACACTCCAGTAGCTGCATTTATCAGCTGGTCTGTCAGAGTCCCTAGGTAGAGGACAGTGAAGCCAACAGCCACGTCAACTAGAAAGATTTTATCTACTGTTAGCTTGGATAAGACAGAGTGGGTAATTTCACCTGGTACAGAGACATATAACCCCTTTTATTTGCTACAACTTTCTTAGAGTCTTTGCTCAGAATATAATTCCTTAAAAAAACCAAAAACAAACCCAAAACACCACCTCAGGTTTCATCCTATCAAAAATGGGCAGAAAATATTCACTTGATCCTATATCAAAATTTTTGTATATTCAGTTTCCCAGTTAGTGATACAGTGGGAAAATGACACGATATATTGTACCACAAATCTTTCTTATATACATCTGCATTTACAATATACAAGTTTAATTCCTCGAGAATTTTTATCAAATGCTAATCTCTCCTGTTATTTCAGGGGCTTGTTGCTCTCCTACAATAAAAATTTAAATCTCATGGATTAGTATCTCATTTAATAGATTCTAGATTTTAAATAACAATGATAAAACTGAATAATTTGTTAGGACCAACTCAAAGCCAAATTAAACTTGACTTGTACTGCTGAGAAAGTGGAAGAATTTTCTTCCTTTTTTGGTCACACTTTATGTTATTCTTTCAGATATAAGAAGTGTAGAAAGAGTTACTAAATTATTTGCAGCTGTTTAATAAATGGACTACAGCAGCCCAATACCACATAACCAACTACAATTGCACATACTGATATACATTTATTGCATGTACTGATCATATCTGAAATGTGCTTATAACATCCATTAATTATTTATTAACCTTTATAAACCGCTTAGCAGTAGAATGCTAATATCGAGTGCAATCTTGTGGGAACCAGGGATAATTTTTCCTAGCAGAAAAATAGTATTTTCAGCCTGATCATGTGATAATATTGTACATTGTGAACAAAAGTATAGAGAGAATCCATGTATTTTTGAATATTCCAGAGTAAAAATTCCCAGTTTATTGCATGCCTTAGTCATAGCTTCATTTAAAGATATAGCTCGGGGAGAGTGTCCATTTTGTACTTAGATGAGCTGCAGCAGAATTCAAAATCTTATTCATATGAGTCCCTTTATAAAAACAATACTTCTTTTCCAACATGTTATCGTGTTTCTAGGACTCTGAATATTCAATACATAGGTCCATTTACTTTGAAAAAGCTGTCAGTGACAAAGGTTTTCCTCTTTTATAATTTCTCTGTCTGGGGATTTTTGAACTGCTTTTCTCTGACATCTGGAGTACAGAGGTGTTAGCAGATATCACTATTTGTGAGAAAGTAGGAAGTGAACCAGTAGAAAACTGAATTTCATTACTTTCTTCTTAAAGATACATCTTGCTTTTTCATATTTGCAGTAGCAGGGCTGAAAGTCAAAAAGAGGTTTTCCAGCAGTCTCTATTTCACTCCTCTCCTCTCCTCTCCTCTCCTCTCCCTCCTCTCCTCTCCTATACTGGACGTATCCA
>JANPWX010000049.1:2149807-2231319 GCA_024734555.1 Trochalopteron elliotii
TTTTTTAAATACTACCTACAGTGAAATTAATTCAAGCAGAAATTCATTCTGAAGCAGAAAGAGCATGTATGATATACTCAGTACTTGCTTTTGCATTCAAGCCTGGTGCAGGCTATCTGTGCAGGACTGACTGACAGCATCCTTGTTATCATCTAAAGGACAGTCCTCAGCAGTCAATCAAAAGCCCAAGGTTGAAAGAAGCTGACATAATGCCCATCAAAGTCTTCTCATTAAAACTGATTTCAGATTGTAGGTTGACTCTCCTTGACCAGAATGACTCTGTGGATATCCATGTAGTGTGTAAGGCACTGCTCAGGCAGCTGGCAGCTCCAGCAACAAATTGTGCAACATTCTGTATGGCCAGAGGGTCAGATGAATTCTGGGATCTTCCTTGCATGTCCACTGAGGCCAAAGTGTTTGGTCTTCAGTTTCTGTTTTATTAATGAGGGTGATATTTAAGTGCCTCTGAGATTTCATGGGTAAGGATGACTTCTACAGTATCTGACTGCCTCTCAGGTTACAGATTTCCACTGCTACAACCTCTCCCAATACACATATTTTTCTTCTTCCTATCTTTTTTCCTGATGTCACTCTCACCTCTTTCAAAAATAATCCTACATCCTTGATGTCAGGGTGTCTTGCCACTGAGGCTTTCTCTAGACTGTACTGCAGAGCAATGCAAAATGTAATTTTTTAATACATCATGCTTACTTCTATATTTCAGTACAATTAATCTGTCAACTGTTTCTGGTTATGCCTTTTTGGTTTGTAATACAAAAAGCATTGCATTGGTATATATTTTTTTCTCCTCTTCTTATTTTGCAGAATTGCTTTTCCTGAGATTGGGTCAATTATTATTTTGAAAAACAAAGCATCTTTTTTTTTGGTTTTTTTGAAGGGAGGAGACAATAATAGCAGAACTACATTAATCCTACAATGTACATGAAGGATCTAAAGTACCCCGAGATTCTGAACATCAGTGTATTTCCCTTGCTGATTGCATTACATAGTTGTTTTTATAAAGCTGTTGTTCACCCCTTGAAGTGACAATTTCCAATATCAAACCAGAGAATTTGCTTAAATTAGGCAACTTTTGTGCCACCTAGTGGCCCCTCCTCTCTGAGAAATGCATCTGGCATTCCCTTGCCTAAAATTCTGCATGCCTCTGGTCTTTAAGTATGTAGAAAACCTTCAGTAGTAGGAAATTGTGAACTAAAGAGTCAAAATCACATACTTTCACTATGAAGATTATAGTTTTATATCTTTTCTTGCAGTTTTTATTTGTCCATTTAACCCTTGCCTTATCTCTGCAGGCGCTGCCTGGCCTCTGCTATGCAGAGAGAATTATCCCAAACTTGAATCTTTATTACTGGAGTCTATTTCTGAGATGAGATCTTGTCATTTTCAGTCACTTTACACTTCCCTGTTTTGATGCTCTCAACAGATGAGTCCTCAATTCACCCTTACTCTTGGGGTTGTTGAAAATGGAAGAGATTGCCATCACTTTGTCACCCAGCAGAACTAAGTCAGTATACAGCAGGAAAGGTGTTGAACTTTTTCAGTCATCTCCATCTATATTTGGACAGCAAAACACCAGTAGAGCTAAGAGGTTCCCAGAGGCTGCAAAGATGGATAGATCCCAATGACTTCAGAAGGAATTTGAGATGCTGACAATGCCAGCCCACATCTGATTTCAAGGTAACTATTGTGAGGGTCCTAAAGACGCATCTTGTTTCTGTGGTTCCAGTGATGCACTCTAAACAGACACTGAATCCCGGTGTCCAGCCTAGCCAGGCTGGCTCCTATTTGGCAAACTCTCTGGGTTTAAACTCTTTATGTTAAATATAAGCCTAAGGCTAAGTGCAGAGTGCTTTCACAGGCAGCAATGGACAATAAAGAGGGGGTGCCAAGCACTGAGAAAATCTGCCTTGAGCTGTGTATGAAAGGTTATGCACTTCAGTTACATCATCCCATATTGACACAGAATTTCACAGACCCACAGAGGACCAGCATGTGTGAGAGATTTACTGCTGGACACAGGCAGTCTGACACATGGGTTTTTACACTACTAGCCAGATTTTCTCCTGCAGTCTGTGTCACAGTGCCATCTGGATACAACTGAAAAATTCATCATCTACTGATGTAGTCAAGAAGAACCAGGTCATGGGTTCTTTTTGTAGCTGTTCTTCTGGAATTCACCTGTGTCCTGGGTTGTAGTATAAGATATGCACAAAGTATTCTACCACCATCTTCATGAACTGTTCAGTGCTCTCCCAGGCCCTCTTCTGTTAATGTGTCTTCTGTTAATGGCCCATCAAATGCCTGCTGCATGACTCATAGATAAGTCCCTCTGGGAGTTATCTCTCTTTAATGGGCCATCAAGGACCCCCTGTATGACTCATTATCCCATTGTGAGATGCTCCACCCAGGGGGAGGAGCCAAGCATTCTCACCTGGATATAATCTGGGATTTGGGACAGTACAGGCAGCCCTTACCCACTGGATTCCCAGAGGACTAGAGCTGCCAGACCTTTCTACAGGATTACTGCCTCAGGAAGACCTCTTCATCTGGACTGCTTCCATCATCCTGCTCAGGTTGTATTCTGACTCTGTCAGTAGTCTTATGTATTATTGCATCTATTTTTTTTTATTTTACCTTTTTTTCTTCTTATTAAATTATATTTCTAACTTGGAGCCTCTCAATTGTTTTGCTTTCAAACCACTACAACCTGGCAGAGTCTGACAAGTGGCACTGCAATGTTTATTTCAATTAGAAGATCTAACCCCTTCTTCCCCAAATCTTTACTGTATCCAGGGATACTCTGTTTGAAAAAACAACTTAATTATGATGATATTCATTTACAAAGACCACTGATTTGAGAAATGGCCCAAATAATAAGTGCTGTCAGAATAATTACAAGACTATGAGGCTAACAGTAGTGATGTTTGCTCTGCTAATTGTACTTAATTTACTGTGAAGTTTTTCAGTGGCTCCTGTAGCTTTGAGTGCACTGTGTTGTGGTGCTGCTCTATATACCACGGGGAGAAGATTATCAGTGAGGTAACCCAGTGAGAACCATCTCTGAAATGATCCCAAGTGGCAGATTCTCCAGTGCTTTCATTACACACAGCCAATGCCATGGTTGACACTCTCCCTGGAGCTCTTGGAGAAACAGTGGCTACTCACAAGGTGCAATGGGGAAGTCAGCAAGCTCCCAGCAATCTGCCACTGGGTGCACATGTGAAGACTCTATTCTATTTCCTTCCTTGTTTAGGGCCTTGAACTGGTCTTTCTCATCATGGAAAATTATGGATGTGTTAGCCTTGGTCAGAACTAGATGTCTGTTTTCAGTTGATGCTAACAGCAATGCTGGGACAGTCACATACCTACAGACCACCATGTGGCTGTACATTCTCCATTTGTTATATCTCAGGTGACCTCATGGGGGTTCTTCAAAAGGAAAAATCCTATCTTGAGGGAAAAGAAAAAAACAAATTGGGAAGTTGAAAAAAAAATGTAGAGAGATAAAAGAAAACTTAGAAAAAAAAAGGACAACAGACTGAACCACAACCCCAGCTTGCCAATGAATGATTTTCAGGCTACTTGGCAAGGAACAAGCTCATGGAATAATTAGTTTCCTTCTTCTTGTGCAAGTATATCTCCCTCCTTAGTAAATTTTGAATCTTTTACCAATATCAGCAGAATTTAATGGAACAGTAGAGATCTCTGAGAGATTAAGCAACTTTTATGAGAGCAGATTGGAGGAGAAAGATCCTACTGATGTTTCAGTCCAGGCAAAATGATTAAATCAGAGCTTACACCTTCTCAGACAGCAAAATATACAAATCTGTAAAGAGTCAATTGTAATGCTCATGGCCTTATTAAAAAAATAAAATAAAATTAAGAGCTATCCTTTTGTCTTTTAAAAGCAAGGTGGGACTATAGTGAATGTGGCCAGTCTAAGTTCCCTGAATTCACTATTTTGATTTAGATTAGTGGAGCTGACAGTGGCAGAACTCTGTTTACCTTCCTGCTTCTTCTCCCAGCAGAACAATGGACCAAGATATGCAGGAGGTCAATAATGTTAAAAGCTTTTAATGGATGGACTCATGACCATCAAGCTCATCTGACATCTGAGTGTAGGCTGGAAAGAATCCAGTGTTATGACATATGCCAAGCTCCTCTCAAATCTCAAGGAAGGTGACAGGAGCTATTGCACAGTTTAAATCTTCTCCTTTTTGTCTCTTCTGCCTGTTACCTGTTTTGCATTAGTGAGGCTGACAAGACTCATAATAAGATCACCTGCCTGTTGCTTTTGCCCCTCCTCCCCCCACTAGATAGAGATCAGTGCAGGCAAGGGGAAGAAAGAGGATTGATTTAGATGGACCTAAAAAAAGTGTTCTCATCTGAAACCAGGTGTTCCTAATGCCTGCCATAAGATTTATTGCAGTCTGCATCAGGCATTCCACACTGAGCATTCCTGAGTAATTGGGATTCTGTATCCTACCATCTGATGGGCACTGACCTCTCCTTGAAATCTCTCCTAAGTGTCTGAGCCTCTTTATTTCATCTTCCATCCCCCAGCCTACCTCTTCTGTCATATCCCAGCAGATACTTTATGACATGTTGCCATGCCAGGAAGCCGGCATGAACAATATTACTCTGCACCCAGCCTGGGGCTACTCTGAGAAATGGTCAAGTATCTGAAGTTTAAGCTAAATAATATGATCTTAATGAGCTCATGTGGGCCACAGATCAAAAGCATAACCAAAAGGTAAAAAGTTCAATCAGCTTCTTTCTGTGTGCAGTAACAATGACCATAGTAACTTTGCACTGAGTCCTCTTGGAAGATTACTAGAGAATTACTAGAGTGTCTCAAAGGGAGACACTACCCATTGGTAGAAGGAGATGTTTCTCTTGAGCAGTTTTGGCCTCAAATTAATGCAGAGAAACTGTTACCCACTGCTATAAAAAATGAACCTGACATACCTGTGCAGGTACTGACTATCCTTTTGTCTAGACTCTGAGTCCAATATAGACTCACTGTAGTTTACATCAGGAAATTTACTTTTGTTTCAGATCTGTTTTGGAAATTTTGGACACTGGCTGATTTTTCTAAGCTGCTGTTTCCAATGAAACTAAGTCCCCCGTGTATTAAAAAATACTTGTTACTGGCTTGTGCCAATAACAGCATAACTCAGTTCAACTGGTCTTCCTGTAAAGAGTCCTAATGATCACTGGCCCTCAGTGATCATCTTTTCAAGAATTTATTTCCCAGTCCTGAAGGTCAAAGAACATTCCAGTAGCACCTGTGAGCACACAAGATTGGTTTGACTGAGTAGGAAAGTTGAAGGACACTTGCCTGTGATACTCCCTGGCTTTCAGACTTTCACCAGCAAGTATCTGAAGTTTCACCATCATGGTAAACTAACACCTGCAGAGCCAAATAACCTGCAAAACCTTGTAGGAGTTTGCCACTGCTTCCAAAAAGGGAGCACATCACTCTGGAAGTTGCTGGAGCTGAAATCTGGGCTTAGCATAGCTACTGCTCATGGTCTCATAGCATTTGAAGGCATAATCACCTATGTTCTGACATATTTATGCCACAGTTTTACAATGGTCTTTCTTTCTCCAAGCCAGAAGTGCACTTGGGCTTAATATTAGAAGTCACATTTTGCTGAGTGGTGTACAAAAGATTTTTTTTTTGATTTTGCTGAGAATTCTTTACACAGGACAACAAGAGGAAAGAAGCAGCAGGAAGGCTGTGCTTCCTACGTGGCTACATTTACACTGATACTCCTGGCCCCCTGCTGCGTCACTTCCATAGTGTTACCATTGAAACTCACACTTGCACAGAACTTTTATGTGTAGGCCAGGCTTGAATTCATCAAAGTCTTTGGCAATCTTTGGTGTTAATAAATACCAAAAGCAAGTAACTTTGAAAGTTAATAGATATTTAATACTCTATCTTGGTGCAGAGACAGAGCCTGCCATGCTGATTTAGCTGCCATGCTGATTAACATTTTGATGTTCAGGAAGGTATCATAAGGCTGAACTCAATTAACCAAAATGTATTGTACTGAAGCTGATCTTTTGTTCATGGCAAATATCCTGCTGACGTTATTTAAAATCAACAAGTAAGATCAAACAACAACTGTGCAAATCACTGGGTTCTCTGCACACAACTATTAAATATTGCCAAGCTAAAGGCATCACTAGACACCACATGTGCAGACATTTAAATTTTTATGCAAGTGGGGTTTGTTTCAGGGCACTACTAGTAATGTCTGTGACATCCATTATCACAGTACCTAAATGGATTTTCCTGGTTAAATGCATTTACCTCCTTAAATGTATTGTGTAGACAAAATGCTCCAGCTTCATGAGATAGACAAAGACTAGTGCTTGGTCACTATGTCCTGTACAGTCCTCATGTGAAACACAGCTTTCTCCAATATCTGTAACCCTAGTGACAAGTCTATTTTGGAAGTTAGTACGCAAGTGTGAGGGCTGAACTAGGACATTCAAATTCCCCTTTTTGGTACCAAGATCAGAAAGCAGTACTGAGGTGCCCATTTTATCTGCTGCTCCAGACAGCAACTGGTGTAGGTATTTCGATCATTTTATTAGAAATATAACTGAAGTGAAAGAGAGGGCATTGTATTAATACAGTGAGAGCTTGCTGAGGCATCCCTGCCTAGAATGTGTTCTTAAAACCCTGCTATATTCTGGACAATTTGCAATCACTGCAGTTTTTCTGCTGTTTTATAGCTGTGCATCATTGCCCTTTTCCCCTCACATCTGAACACCATTAATTGGGAAAATGCAAATACCAAGGCAGAAAGAAAGGTAAGCATCACAGAAGGTTAAAAGCAGGATTACAACCCTGGCTTTCAGGAGAGCAGACTTTGGGCCCTTCAAGGATCTGCTTGAAAAAATCCATATGCAGTGGCTCTAGAGAGAAGATGAGTCTAAGAAAGGTCTTTGATCTGATTGATTTTGAGGGATCACATTCTCCAAACTCAGTAATGATTTATCTCTATGCACAGGAAGTGAAGCAAAAGTGGCAGGAGGCCTGCACAGAAGAGCAGGGAGCTCCTGTCAAAATTCAAATATAAAAAGGAAGTGTATAAGAGGTGGAAGCAGGGACAGGTGACCTAGGAGGAATATATGGACACTGTCTGGGTATGCAAAGACCAGGTGAGAAAAAACAAGGCCCATTTATTTGAATCTGATGAGGGATGCGAAGCACAATAAGACTTTCTGTTAGGACACCACCAGCAAAAGGAAGACTACACAGACTGTGCAAACATTTTGATGAGTGGGACAGTGGATCTGGTGTCAGAGAACAGTAGATTGGTCAAGGTACTCAATTGCTTCTCCACCTTGCTCTTAAAATCATGACTGAGCTTAAGGAATCCCAGCTACCTCGGACCCAGGTGAAAGTTCCAGAGGAAGAAAGACCTATCCTCAGTACAAGAGGGCTGGGTTAGGGATTATATAAATAAATGGAGGTACACGAATGCCTGGGACTGATGGCATACTCCCACATGGTGAATTGAGGTCAGCTTCATCTCAGTCCCAGGGAAGGTCAAGTAGTGAATCCTCCTGCAAACCATTTCTGAAAATATGGAGGAAGAGGAGAATGCATTTACAAAGGGGAAACCACACTCCACCAACCTGATTGCTTTTGTGATGAGAGGACTAGCTTGGTGGTTGAGAGGAGACCAGAGGTTGTTGTTCATATTGGCTGTAGTGAGGCTTTTGACACCCTAACACCTTCACAGAAAAATTGCAGAAGTATAAATTAGATGAATTAACAGTGGGTGGGATGTGACAGCCCTGACTGAATCATTTTGGAGTGTTGGGTGCAGTTTAGGGCTTTTAAGTACAAGAAACATTGGAACAGGGCCAGCATAGGACTGTGAGGATGAATAAGGGTGTAGAGCACTGTATGAGAAGAGTCTAAGAGAGTTGGGACTGTTCCACCTCAAGAACAGAAGAAGCAAAGAAACCTTATTCAGGGATATTGGACTAGCCTATCTCCAAAGGCCCCTTCCATCCCAAATGCCTCTATGATTCTGTGAAAAGCTTCCATACAAATACTTCTGTTGCCATGTAGCAACAGTGAGAAAAGATTAAAATGCTCTAGGGAATCTCTAGACTATTTAAAGTAGAACTGTAAATGAAAAAATTTCAAAAAGTCTCCTTTTTGTGCCCATATTTAACATTAGATTTAACCATAAGTGATTTTTGTAAGAAGAAAGTACTGGCTTTTATCTTACATTGAACATCTTGTTCACTGAAAATCATGTAGTTATTTACACTAGGTCTGATAGAACAGAAGCCTCTCAATTCAAATTTAGGGTAGGAAAGGATCAGTGTGAAGACAGAATGAAATTCATGGTGCCATTCATCATTTTTAGTGATGACTATTTGGGAATAAAATACAGATTTTGTAACTCTGGCAATAAGATTCCTCGTCAGGAGAAACCTGCAGTGAACATTTGGCCACTCTTGTGTGCAAAGATTTTGCTTTCTGGCAAAGAAGCACTCTTGTTCCATGGCCTTTATTAAAGTTTAAAAGAAGTGTTGACTTTCCCTGTATTTCATGCTGTGGAGGGAAGAAACAAACTTCTCTCTGAGCTGACCTTTAGGAGATGTTGTGTTGCCTAAAGCCCTGTCATTAAACATAGCAGTGAGCACTAATGTTTATGATAGAATGCTAAAATAGAATCTAGACAATAGGAACCCCTCTTTACTTTTCTGCTGCATCCTGCTGGTCAAAAATATATATGCATATTGTCCAGGGTCACTTAGTAATTTCTATGTATGGATATATTTTATGCACATGAAAGAATAGTATGAGCTATTTGTAAACATCTATGGATGTTCTAAAAATCAAAAGCATTTCTTCAGGGCTGCTACTGAGCAGGAACATGTGCCTGTGACTTCAGTGGTATCTTGTTCTTTGTTTATATCAGTAAAACTTCAGATCCTGGTTTCCCTTTTGCCCTCTAAGCATTACAATCAACTGAACAGGGTAAAATAACAATTGAAAAAAAATTTCTTCTGCCAAATATCTACTTCCTTCATAAGATCACGTCTTCTGATTTTTTCTTGACTATTTTTTTTTGGTGCATTTAAGGCCTGAAAGCAGTGACCTTGTTGCTAAGCAACAGAGATGCTTAGGCCTCAGCCCTGGTGGTTGAGATGACAAAGGTCAATTAATGTGGCAGGCCTGTCCTTATCAATATGCTACTGTGGCACCAACTTTTATTTCTTTACAGTAATATATCATAATAAGTTTTGTAGGTCTTTATACTGCAGATCTCCTTTTGAATAAAAGCATAACTAAGACTTGAGGGTATGTCTGATATAACAGAAAATGTAACCATAAAAAAAAGAAACCCAGAATAGAAATCATCTGACTGCTGACTATCCTGCTGTGCTGCCTGAGGCAGTTACACATTTCCATTGAGTTATTTTATGATCAGGCCAGTATGTTATTGAAATATTATCTCTTTAGCCTTTCTCATTCTGATAAGAAATGACAGGCTCTCAGAACACTAATACACATGGAGAACAAAATATGGAGCTGTGGAGAAAATTCAGTTGGGGCAAGGAACAGCAGCTCAAGTATATTCCTGTTAAAACTTCCTCACCAATTTTCTGTTGGATTTTAAATAAGTGTCCCTATTTTTATTCCAGAGTGGGCATCAGAAACCTTTACTCCTAGTACTAGTACTATTACTACTACTGCTGGTACTACTACTACTACTACTACTATCACTACCACAAAATTTTGTCAAATAGTTTAGCAGTATGAAATACTTGGTATATGGAAAGTCTCCCTAATTGGGAAACATTTAAAAGGCAGTCAACTGCTGCCCATTACTGGATTTTTAAAGCATTTTGAGAACCTAAAATCCACTGGCTGTTCCTTTTGTCCTCCTCTGCCCATTGACCAGGCTCCTGGCTGAGAACATCCCTTCCCTTCAGGAAACTTTCAAAAGTAAACACCTACACAGGCTTCTACAGAGGAGATTGCTGGTGGTTGTTGTGATCACTTTGGGATCAGGGGGTGACAAAGGCAGCCATCTTCCTCTCTTCCAGGGTGCATAGTGTCTGGGTTAGTGTGAGCAGGTTCCTCTTCCTTTCCCACATGCACAGGGTGGGATGGAAGAAGCTCTCCAGATGCCCCAGGAATTCGGAAGCACTGTCTGCACAATCAGCCACAGCCAGTAGGGTAAAGTGTGTGGCATCATGCATTAGATGGTACTGGGATGAGCAGTACCCAGACAAACTGCCATAAGGAGAAAACAATTTTCACATGATGATCTGAAAACACGAAAAATTATTTGTCTGCATTACTGATCATTATTTTTGTCTAAATGCTATTAAGGTCACGAGAAAACTTAGTTTTCCATATTTTTGACAGTCTTCTTTGCCCAAATGCTGCACTATCAAGATTGATCCTCAGTGCAGCTGTTGATGGACTGGGAGTGCCATTTTTTGCCTGTTTTGCCCTTCTTTCAAGTTTATCCTTTTGTGTAGGGCAGGAAAAAACCAGTCTGAGCAAGGTCTGAGTACTTAATTGTGTATTCATTCCAGCAGTAATCCAGGGTTGCATTTAGTTAGTGATGCTGGTTTCCATGAGTGATCCTTTTTATGGGTAAGATAGCGTGGAAGAAGCTTGGTGAGGATCTTTCTAATGCCTACCAGTATCCGGTTAACCCATCCTATTCTGCACAAAATAGGAGTTAAAAGCCAGAAAGGCATCCTGCTCTTAATCCTATAGCTACTGCAGAGAGGAGTCCTCCAGAAGATCATTTTGTTGCTGTCAGATGAAAGAAATTCAGACTGTAACCTTTTACATCTCATATGCAGTCACTTCATGATTTCAGGTACATAAATGTTACCTGGTTAATTACTGTTTATAGATAAGAATAAAATGAAAGGTCTCACTCCCTGTTCTGAAAGCACGACTATCCCCTCTTCCCCACACCTCCTATCCAAGTTAAGTAATGTTCTTCCATGAAATTTCCCCTGACTTTACATTAATGTGAGACTAAACACAAGGCCTACAGTTGTCACCCTGCTTCAGAGAGTGGGATTTCATCTTCCCCTCTGTTCTAATACCCCATGTACAGTGTGGCATAAACTGACCTCCAACTAATTTGGAGCGAGGATTCTCAGCTGCTCAGCCCAGTTTCCCTGCAGTTACAGTGCTCATGTGTGTTTTACTTCCTTCTTTTATAGCATTAATGGAGAAGCAGATGTTGCCTTTCTCCCTGCAAATGCTGTATACAGTGAATCATCTTAGCCTCTCCGTAAAATTTCAACTTAATGGAGTCCTGGCATTTGTGATGAGCTGAGGAACTTAATTTTATAGAACAACCTATTGAACAAGCTGTTCTTGGACATTCCCGTCTCAACTAAATGTTAAAAGTATTAAAATTCACATTAGCACAAAAGGAAATTTTGCATGGGTAATCCTTTAATACAGTGTTTTATGGCTCTATTAGCTGCACAGCAGCTGGTGACATGATGAATTTAATCCATTAAAAAATTCAGTAAGAGGTTTAAAAGTCAGATTTTAAAAACATAATCTTGCTGCAAGGAAAGAGAACTTCTCCTCAGGGCCAGAGACATGGTGAGTTCACAGTGTGGCAGGTATACAAAACACACCTGCATGACAGGCTTTCATATGCTTATGGTTTCACACCTAGCAGAGAACTTATGGTGATGAAAAAGAGCTCCAGAATTCTTAAAGGAGCATATTTCATCTCTCCAGCTTTCTTGCCCTCTCTGTTTATATTCTTCTATTAAGGGGTTTAACACTGTAGAGTTAAAAGTTTGCCTTCCTGCTTCTTGTATGTGCATTGCATAAAAAGACCATACCATAGGAAATACTTACTTCTCTTTTGAAGATTTACTACCTGCAAAAGCCTGGCAGAAAATTTACTGCATGAAGAAAAATTATAGATTTCTGAAAAACTCCTTGTTTTATTTCTTTCCATATAAAGATAGAAGTTAACATTTTTGTGTGTCACATGTGTTTTATAAATGTGTATGAATATAAAGTCTTGCCAAATTCTTATTTTACCATGGTATTTAGTAGCTTTTTTGAGCAAACTCCTACAGTCACATAGACTTAATAAAAATCTGAGCTTCCATTCACTTGTTTTTCTTGAAAGTTTCTTTGCAGATGCAAAGAACCACACGAAAACATGAATTAAATTCCTACAGGCTTGTAACCTAAGAAGTTAATAAAAGGTACCTAAAAATTAATTATTATTATTTTAAGCTGCGTTATTTTTAGGACATTTTAATTATTTTTGGAGCCCTCTTCCAATACTGCTGGCAGTATTATTTTCATAAATCCTGGTTCCTTGCCAACCTTCTGGAATTAGCCCTTTACAAAATTAGACGGACTAAAACTAATTTTTCTTGTCTGCGCAGTTTCAATCATGATTTCCCCATACAAATATTTCACCAATATTGACAGTGTTCCGGATTACTTATTTTGCCAGGCACAAATACATTCTGGCTTCCCTTCCCAAACATTCACCTTTGTTAGGTTTCCCTGGGGAAACACTACATGGGCTTTAAATCCGGGTAAGCACATCTCTTTGTGCAACTCCGTGGGTAATTTTTATTCATTGTATTTATTGTACATCTGATTATGATCTATGATGTACTGTTGCAGATCATAAAAGAATAAAGGACACTTTAAATAAGTAAAAACCCTGTTCTTTAGCCAATCTAGCTATGCAAAGGAAGTTTCCACTAAAAATAACAATGCCCTTTAAAACCTTTATCAAGTTTAAGAAAAACTCCAGTGGCATAAAATGCTTTTCTTTTGTGTATCCTACTTCTTCTTTTTTCTACTTTTGGAAACGATTTAAGTGTAGGTGAGAAGGTACTGTACAGAAACAATGTACTCAGATTGATTAAAAACAAAACCAAGGGAAACATTTTTTCTTCATTGTGTTTGAAACTATGTGACATAATTTTATTTACTTTTCCTCTAATTGGCTTTGTGCTCCTTACTTTTCATCTGAGTGCATATAAAAGTAAGCTTCATTGCAAAATGAAGCCAATAAAAAGAAATTCCTGAAGAAATTATATTTAGTAAAAAAACCATACAAACCCCAAAACCTAACAGGAATGTGTGCTCTAATTTGAGCTAGCTAAAGGCATATCTACATGCTCAACTGTCTGATGTGCGGTAGCTGTGCCCATACTCAAAATAAATTCATGACTTGGAGTCTAGGAACATCCAGAGATGAACTGTTAGCTGCTATATGTAGATATACAGAGATATCTATTCATAGAAAGCCATTATAGTATTCAACATCCCTTTACCTTGTTTATGGGGGGATCTCTCATCATGTACTTTCTGCTCACTTGGGGACTATATTTCACTAAATAAAGTTCATGTAGGTGCTCTATTTTGCATGTGCTGCACACATCCACTGTACTAGGACAGGCACCACGACAGTGCCATTCTTGTATGTTGGAAGAATCTTTGGACATGAAGGCGCATAGAATGGTGCATTGCAGTGTCCTACTTCCCTCCTGCTTCATGATGTCTAAACTGGAGGATGTGGTGTGTGTGTGTGGATGGGGGGATTACAGGCGTCTTAGAGTCCATCCTGGGTTTACACTTGCTTTGCATATACTTTTATGGCCATGACTGACATTATTTCTCCATTGCCATTGACTCTCTTCTGACTAACTGTCCCATCATTTGAATGGCCCCCCTCAATGCAGTGAGTTGGGTGGGTCATTGTGGAAGTGTGTCTCTATTGATCTAACATCCAGAGTGTGGAGGTTATTAGGGTGGTATATTTAATAATCACGAAACTTGTGCTTGGCTGTCATTAAAAAAAGCCCGAGGAAAAAACATGAAAAAGAGAGAGAGATCAAAATAACAAGCAAAAACTGCTTTGGAAGAACACATGCTCCTAAAGATCTCTGCCATGCTTTTCCTTAAAAAACCTATTTCCATCCAGATAAACTGGTGTGAAGGTTGCAACACTAAGAGAACACATAGTTCTTTTTCCCCTGAAGTGCTCTGGTTGTCTAAAATATATCAATTTGCATGGCTTTTTTGGTTTCTTGATTACAGCAGTGTACAATGCAATTAACATCTCCAAAAGCACAGAACGAACTTCCTTGAGATTAATGTAATTATCATTGAAGTAAAAATCTAAATTCAAACTACTCTAAATCACCACATAAAGTGCAATTAGTGAAGACAGAAATAACTCATTTGCCCATTTAGTGTCCTGAAATGTGTTATAATATATCCTTAGTGATACCTTATAGTTCCAATTAGATTTATCAGAGTAGCATTTACGGGCAAACTTGATTCCTTTTTTTGCTGTTACAGTGTGTATCATAGATAGCTGATTTATAGACATTCAAATAGCTGACTGTATTTCACACACTTACAGTACCAATGTTTTTTAAAGTATGATTTTGATGCAGGGAGCAAAAACTGAAGAAAGATTTAGAATGGCAAGTATAATACATTCAAAGAATGATTTGCATATATATGTAATATATACATGCAGACACATACAACATAAATGCTTTGCATTTTAGAACTGTGAAAACTTGATAAAACATCAATTAATTAATGTCCACATCATACCTCTGATGTAGACATTGTTATTTCACTCACATAAATAACAGGGAAGAGCTTATCAAATGTAAATGGGTGGTTCTTAATGTTTTTATTATTGAGACACACAGTTTAAGTGTTTACTGTGCAGCACAAAAGTGTGTGCCTATAGGCAACTTCTAAAAGCATGCATTCCATCTACAATAATAAAATATTACATCTTTTATTTTGTTACTGTAAACTGCCTGATATGGAGAAGAGTGCTTTAAAAACTTCTAATATATCTGATTTGATAATGTCAGTTAACTTTCTTCTAAGTTTAGATTGTGGATTCTTTTGAATCTTTCATTTGAATCATGTTTGAATTGGGTAAGACAGATTTGTCTGTTTGGCAACTCCATTTTGTGTAAAAACTGCAAGAACATTGTGATATGAATTAACACTACAATTTAACCTATCACTTGTTTGTCATTTAGCCAGCTACTGAAAAAACATTTCTAACTTTAGGAACACATACTCTCCCTATAAAATTTACATAAAAACAAGATAATGAGTTTGATTTGACAGAGGTAATTGAATGAGCAATCTCAGTGTTCTACATTAAAAGAACTCTGAAAGATGAGACAAACATGACTATTCATACTGCTTTGTGCTAGCAGCTTCTCAAGCGGGCCAGAAACAAACAAACAAACAAACAAACTATGTCTAAAAATATAAAATAGTTTAATACAAATCCCAAACTGCCTAGAAAAGACAATTTTGTTAGTATGTGGTCCAAGGCAGTCGAGTCTTATGCAGGAGGACACCTCAACAATGGGATGCCTTTATTATCTGTTTCTAATTTGTGATGTCATTTTGGCATAAAATTAATAAAGCTATATTTTAGAGAGTAAAAAACTGCAAAAAGTTGATATGGAAGGAGAAATAGGGCTTAGGAGTTATTTGAGTGACCATATTTCTCCTAATTTCATCACTCAAATAAGTAATTATGTGCAGCCGTCATATGCAGTTTGAACAGTACCTGCACATTGCCTCAGCTCTTATTGGATTCTTTACTGCAGATGTCCAAGCATGTGAGTAAGAGGGCCAGGAATATGGGTTATTTCAACCTCCATGACCACTTGGAAGGCAACAGGTATTCCTTGTAAGTTTTGGTTGTCTTCTCTAGAACCACCAACTTCAAAGACCACTGAGCAGCTACAAGGGGCACTGCCAGATGCTCCCTGCACTTATGAATGACAGACTGGCAAGAGTATGTTTCTATAATCTCTGTTTCCTGCTGTTTCAGTTCCAGATGAGAGGAAAGGTGGTGACCAGTGATTTGAATAGTCTTTTTGTCCATGCCCCATCACAAATAACACTACTTGGAGTCCTGCAGTCTAAGCAGGAATGTGTGGGAGGTCGGTGTTAGTTTTGCCATCT
Organism: Trochalopteron elliotii; assembly: GCA_024734555.1. NCBI lineage: Eukaryota > Metazoa > Chordata > Aves > Passeriformes > Leiothrichidae > Trochalopteron > Trochalopteron elliotii. Next base: position 2,165,865 of record JANPWX010000049.1, read on the forward strand.
GTAAAATTGGGATGTTAATATTTCACAGTAACCAAATATATGACAACATTTCACAATAATGAAGAAACAAGCAGTTCTTGGAATGTTTTTAAAGGGAATAAAGAGGCTATAAAAGTATTCATTGCTGTTACTAAATGAACGCTTTGAGGTGAGAAACTTCCACACATATTGTGTCAAAAACATTTAGCAAGAACTTATTTGTGGGAGCTAGAATAATATAATTTGTAAAAAGGGCATGGAAATATTATAGCTAAATAAGAGAGACTCTAAAAATCTGTTTTACTTGGTGAAGAACCACAAACCATCAGTGACAAGAAGGATCTTTTAAGTTGTCAAGTAAGGCCAGAAAAATATTGCAGGAAAATAGGAACCGTCCTGGAAATGGTTCAAAAAAGAGAATGTGGAATCTCCCACCTGTGAAGGGACAAACAAAACAAACAGTGGAAAAATGAGAGTTGACATGTGTGTCATATGTGAAGAAGACAGAGTGGATAACAAGAACTGACATGTGGGAAGATGCCTTTGTCAAATTGCCAGAAGTTCCAGAGCTGGTGACACCTTGCTGAAGGCAGATGAGGTTGGGAAAGATGGATGCACCATGCCACCTTTCAAAGGTCAAGACTTTGATGAAACACTGCCACAGCTGCCACACAATCTAGGTGGGGAAAGAAAGCTTTCATTCCTTCCTGTAACACAAAAATTGAAGAGAAATCTAATAATTAGCCTATTACAGAATAGTCAATCATTTAACTACTGAAAATCAGGGGAGACATATTCTAATCTCATTCCACTTGAGAAATCTTGTTGCCTTTATTGGCAGAATTTGTGCCACTGATGGGAAATCTCTCATTCTGACTTCAAGAGCGGTTGTTCTCTGGCGGCCTGATTCATTAAGTTAATGGGACACTTTCTCTTGGGTCCTCTGAGAATAAGATCTGTGCACTGATAAATCTCAGTAGTTTCAAAAGTTCATCTAATCAAAGGTGATCTGAATGTCTTCCATCCAATTACTGCACCAAAGACAATCAGTTTCATAATACTTCCAGATAGTGCTCTTTCAGCTGGGCCCATCAAGCCAGGAAAAACAGTTCCTTGCACTTTACCGTACACCAGTATCCTTGCCCATAGCTCCTGACAATCCAGAGAGAAAAAGGGCAGGATGGGGGGAAAGCGGAAGAGTGGAACAGTCTCTGTTATGCCAGCACAAAGAAGAGGGGTTAAGAGTTTATGAAAGATTCAGAATTTGATGTAATTTTATTCAAACAGCTGCAATCATTCCTGGGTTTTGAACCACAAAGTGCATAATCCCTTTCTGTGAAAATTCTTCTTCTCTTCCATGGCATCTTTGTCCTAGACATTGGTCTGGTACTTCCTTGTCACTCTTTCCTCACATTTTTTACCTTCCTATCCTTCATGTCTACTTGGTTTTTTTCCTAAATAACTAATATATGGAATTTATTCCAAACAGTTTCTTCTGTTTGTTAATTTTCTTCTATCATCAGGGATGCTGTCTCTTTTGTGCACTTACACTACCCATGACTGCCACATTTAGTCAGTTACACATGTCTGAGGCACCCTCTCCTGACTGCAAAAATGTCAAAGTGATCTTTGCTTCTAATACACAATAATTCATTGTCCTTACATTCCAAACTAGGACCAAGACACTATGTTTTGGTATGACTTTTATGATGCGTAATATACTCACATGAAATTCAGGAAAGGTCTTGCCATAAAAGCAGTTTCACCAATGGAAATTCAATCAGGAAAACCCACCTGCTTTGTGCTTCCCTGACATTGGTGATGAGATTATGTTATGGCAGTGTAGGGGAGAATAGGTTGGCTGAAACTGATATATAAGCATTCTTTCTCTTTATAGGAACCCAGAGCAGACTTCGTGGTGCCTTGTCATGCTGCTTCGGATTGATTATTTTTATCTGCAGCACTGGGCAGCTCTGATTTTCTCAAGAGGCAGGAAACTAGGCAGTGCACACTGGAAACTAGTGCTGCACAAAAACAAAGGGAAGGTGCTTTGCTAGTCAAATTTGGCTGTTTTGGTTGCAAAGTGTTGGTGGGTGTGAAGAAGGCTCTACAAAAGATGGGATAAAACCCCATCATACTGCACTGGTCTTCTTCAGCACTGACTGACTGCTAATATTTCCCATTTCATCTGATGGAGATGAGAGATGGAATGGCTAAACTACTCTCAGTTACAATGGGTGACCTCACTGGGGTCATGTGTTTGGTCTGAGTAATTGTCTACGTGTTAACAAGACCTGCATTTAAAGGAAGAGAGAACAAAAGGAGTAAATTGCCAAAATTTGTCTGCCTATACTATCCATTCTTACTAGGGACCAACTAGAGCAAATATTCCTAATTCCATCAAGGGCATTTCTTCTGTTTAATGAGCACATAGGAAAGAGAAGCATTGTTCAAGTACAAGGGTTCAGTTTGCAGCAAGCCACAAATCACATTTCATTTATCAGGCCTACAGATGACAGGATATCATCAAATCCCCTGAGAGTCATATTCATTAAAAAGAAATCTTAAGTAATTACAACAATTAATTGACTTGAAACAGTTTCGGGTGGAGAAGGTTTACATAATTCATTTGCCAGACAAAACAAGCCTTATGAAGTCAGGGCAACATATTATTTAGAAACATCCTCCCCTTCCTGTCGTCTTGAAAAGCACAGGATAATACCAAACACCTGGAGACAACTGAAATGGGCAAACAAACAAACAAAAGACAGGAAAAGAACCTGAACTTTTGTAACTTTATCAAAGGGATAATGTTTCACTGACTTGCTCTGATCATTACTTAGAAACCGGAGAATAAAACATTCTCCCATTTCTCCTTGTTTCTTTTAAATAGGCAGAGGATTTCTAAGGATTAATTATGGAATAATAAAATTTGAAAACTGGGCAAACTAAATCACTTCTCATTCCTCTTTACAAAGCAAATATCATGTGTGTCTAGTTGCAAATTTATCCTGAAGCTTCCTCCTGGTTGTGAAATGTGCAGACTTATTTCGGTGCTTCCTGTTGACTGCTGCTGAATTTCTAGATATCAGAATGCCATTCTCATGCCCATACTGTGAATAAAAAGAAATATCCCTCAGATGAAACCTATTACGCTATCCAGTATTTTCTTGTGTCCCCTAACCTGTTTGTTTTCCAGTTTTACTTCATGCTTTATATTAATTTTACACAGAGGTTTTTGTGTTCATGTGTGTTTAGTCTCTAATACAGTAAGGTATTAATCCATGAGTAGGACTTCTAGGTATTACAGCAAACAGGCACAGCACTGAGATTTCCATGGTAACTCCAACTTCTTGAGCTGAGAGGAGTTCTTTAAGTGCCCAGACTGGTTTTAAACATGTTACTATTTCTGTTGGTGGTCCCTGTTGGTCTCCACTTCTCTGCACATACATATCTTGGGGAAATAAACAAAAAGAATAGTCATGGTTCACAAAAAGTATTTGCCAGAATAACAGTCACAGAAAAGCAAATGCCAGAAATATTCTGGGATGTTTATGAAAACATTTAGATTCAATATGTAGGTATACAATTCATTTATCATATAGCTTCACTTGAAGAATAAGGCAAATATTAATACAAGACTTAAAAAATTGTTTCTTAGATAATTAAATAAGAAAAATCTGCTACTCTACCTCAAAATAAGGAAATATTTAATTCAAATGATTAATGATATGCAGAGTCAATGGGCAGGTTGAAAAAAATCAATGCCAGTATTTGACAAGGAACAATGCCATCTTTATAAAGTTGACAGTTAAAGATAGTCTCTCTACATGAATTTCTGGCTTCTACTATCTGCCTGCTGTGTCCTGTCACTAACAAAGATCCATGATGTCTTCTCCAGGAATGAAGAGAAGAATTGATCCTAATTTCTAGTAATGCCATACAGTGGGAGAATAAATCATGATTTTCCCATATTTTTTGTTTATCTATAGTGTCAAAAGATTAATTTCAGATATATTCTGTCTGAAATCCAGATATTCTGATTATTTTTCAAGTTATCATTGCTTTCCTTTGAAGAGTTTGAGCTGCCTGCCATGGTGGAAAGGCTCACACATTTATGAGTTTTAATATGGTATCTTTTCCAAATATACAAACATATAATCCTAAACCCTCTGTCTTATGTGAGTTCCTTGTCTTACTCTCAAAAAATGCAAGAAGGGCAAGTCATTTTGTTTTTCTTAACTTGTTAATCAGTCTAAATCCATCAAAATAAGGTAACAAAGAAGGGCTACATTTGCCTCAAATTTCTATATTCTTTGGAGGTTTAATTTGCGATTCACAAAGATTGAGTATGACCTTAGTTTTACTGATAAAACCAAAGGAGGGTTTTCTATACAAGCATTGTGTTTTCCTCTGATTCTGACCATAGCAGGCAGTGCGAAAAAAGAACAGAACATATAAAAGTACTGTACATGTTATTTTATAAAAGACTGAGGCAATCAACCCATCACAAATAAGACATTGCGACTGCAGCAATGATTAATGAGATGCTAAGTGCAAGTAAAGTATTTTCTGCCTAAGCATAGAATCAGAGCATTCTGCAAATTTTTTCAGTAATGCACATGTGCTGGAGCCTACATAGCAGAAGAGATGCATTTAAGTAACACAGATAATCCACACACCAACTTTCAGAACATTACAAATGTAGACAACCTAGAAAGAAATCCTATTAAACTGTCGATTAGGGAAGCAAGCAAAGTAAAAACCTTACCAACACAAGAAAACTGGAGCTTGATGGCTGATTGCAGATCACGATCAGAGCTGGGACTGATTCCTGCCACAGTTCCCACCAAGGCAAGTCTCACTGAGAATGTCGAAGTGCATCTCAGCACAGGCCATGCCCTGGCAGATCCTGAGCTTTTTCCTTGGCAGAACCCACTTTAAAAAAGAAACGCTGCCCTGTGCCCTTAAACAATCTCATCTTGGGAGTCTAAATCCAGATATCCCTTGGAGGAGAGAAAAGACTCAGAACTTGTGCATCCTTCTGACCGCAGGCCTGGGGCTGTGCTCCTACCGTGACTCCGAGGGACACTCCCAAGATGGACACTCACCTAGGGGGGCTGCTACATTCCTCACAGCCCTCTCAGAGCCACCTCTCCCTCGGGCACCTGTGGGAGCAGGAGTGTGGCTCAGGGAGATGTGACTGCCCCTGGGATATTTCCTCTTGCAGGTTTATTTCCCCAGGGCAGCCTCAGCACCCATGGCATTACCCTGCACAGCACGCCTGGGCTGACCAGGCAGTGCCACCACAGTTCTAAGGGGGCTGTGATGGAGATCGAGTCCTGCCTGCCCTGGTGCCTAATGCAGAGAACCACAGCACTGCACAACCCTCCTGCCGTGACATTTTTTTTGCCTTTTCTTGTTAAGAAACAATTTAGGAAGGTGGGTTTAAGCCCCACGCCCCCAGATACTTTGACCTTTCGCCCTCATCTTACTCCTCAGAGAGCCACCTCTCGCTGCTGCTGGTTGCCCTGCAGGCCTCCACCTCTGGTACTGATGATTCATGGCAGCAGCCAGGATTTGGGCTGGCTTAGGTGGTGGGACAGGGCTCTTCCTCACAGCTAGCACCATGCTGTGCCCCTCGCAAATAGGTATGAGGACCCGGGCAGGCTGCAGCTCTCTGATGAGGGGAGCTTCTTTCCACCACCTCCTCACAGCTCCCGCATCTGTTGTTATATATTATATCTGCCACACAGGCCTGTTGTTATACATTTCCTTGCAAACCTGAGAAAAATTTTTGAGTGTGGCTGTGAGGAAATGAACGGACTAACTGTCCCTTTATTACAGTCTTAGTTTATGCAAATTTCTGGGGGTTTTTTTCCTCTCAAATTTCTCTCCAAAGCCCATAAGGTAGAAGGATCATTGTTAAAGGATGATACTGATTTTTTACCATGCACTTTGCTTTGCTTTACAAAATAAGGAGGCAGTGTCCTAACTGTTGTGATCCAGCCTCATCAGTCACACAGGTGCAGACCAAATGAATCCAGAGCAGCAAAGGCCTTTCCTTGGTCTAATTGGTTATTGCAGGGTGATGCTGCTGAAAAGTGTTCATCTACAGTATCTGTGAAAGGGATAAAATCCATTTTGTGTCTGTTAATTGCATTTATAAGGTACTGTTCGACCTCAGGAGAAAGTCCTTCCATCGTCTTCCCTACTTCATTGTCTTCTCGATTATTTTAAAACATTCACAAATTAAAATGAAGAAAACTAGAACAGCACATCTTTGGAGGCATCAGTTTTAAAACAGAATAAAAGAGAAAAAAGGCCTGAACAGAAAATATCTTTATTTTTTGCAGAGAAAACTCAAGGTCATCAGCCATTCCGTAAGGTTTATGGAAAAACACAGCAATTCTAGACTGTGGGTTCAGAAGTGCTTTAACTCCCATTGAAAGGGTATGGGACAAATTCCTCCCTTGTTGAGACAAAGAGGTTTAAGAAATGTACGTAAGTCAAAGAACACAGAAAGCCAAATTAATACAAAAAGAGAAAAAGGACTGCTTGGTGTAATTCACGTTTGCCAAGTATAAGCCTGACAGAAGGGGCAGCTTTTCAAGAGGTGTAAATCATTGTCACTCGGTTGACCTCAGTAAAGTTGCTCAGTCAGGGGATATGACCCTCTTGGTAGTTCTCAAGGCACAACAATAATAACTAAAAATGTAGAAAATTACCTAGCATTATTCACATTTTTAATATTGTGCATCATAAATCCAAAATCCGTGGAACTCAATAGGAGATTTTAATTTAATCTATTGGTTTTGGATTGCCGTGTTCAAACTAAGCATGAGTCTACAGCCATGTTACAAACCCTAAAAAAATAGTGTTTGCAATGGAACTGCTGACAGATCCTTAACCACAGTGGTGCTAGGGAGTCACTATAATATTGTAAATAAGGTGAATAGGCTCTTCTTATCTCATTTCACAGCTGAGCAGTGTATTGCCAGATAAATCAAATCAGGGTAAACGGTTTCATCTAATAAACTGGGTCAACATATAATGTATTTTTCAGGTTTGCACTTTCATTGATTCTCATTTGATTTAAGAAAAGATATTTCAGTTTGTGTTTACAACATTTTAAAATATCTCTTTTGCCCCTTCTCTAGAGAACAAGCAAACAAGAGAGAGAGACTATGCAAGCTGGTAGCATCACAATAATGTCAAGTTTTCTGTTTTCTGTAAGTTCTGCTTTCCATTTTTATGCATCTGGGAGAGAGTGGGGGTAGGGAATGAGGGAGTTACTATCTCATATCTGCATTTTCTCAATAATGTTTTAGTGATGTTTGCTAATGTATCATTCATTAACCATCAGCCACTATAAAAAACATAATCTATCTCACAAAGTGGACATTATTATCACATTAAATCATTCCACAATATACCTGAACGGTTCCACATGAGGGGCCTGGCCTGGCTGAGCTCAAATGCCTTGGGGGCAAACTCTTCAGTAGTAATGAGATACGAGGTCTGTCTGTGATGAATATGATATTACTCGTGTCAGTGGCTGTGGACTGCACCCAGAATATTTCTTCTTACAGGTTTTTTTTTTTTTTCCCTATTGCAAAGGAACTCAGGCAAAGCACTATTAACCCAGTAAATGAAGCTCTAAAGATCACAGAGTGTGCCCATTAGTCGACAAGATTGTGACTAATCCAATTTTTCTTGCAGGGAGCAATTCTAATGCTTCTGTAACATCTGGGGATGGCAGGGCCTGCATTACTGATGAAGCTGGATATTTTTTCTTCTACCTTTTTCTTCATTGAAGAACAATTATTGCACTTACTTATTTCACTGCTTCTTTCCCCTCCTCCACATTTTCCTCCTGACTACTTCTGCCCTGATGACCTCTTTGAAGATGGTTAAAATAATACTCCTGGCTGACAGAAGAACCAGAGAGGGTGACTGTGAATGAGGCTAAAAAAGATACCCCTTGTGTTTATTGGAGTGTGGACAGAAAATGTGCTTGTTCAATGAAGAACAAAAAAATAACTAGGTTACCTCAAAACAAGAAGAAAACGGTCCTATAACACTTTGTTATCAGTCAGCACTAATGGCATGCTGTCTTAAATTGTCCCAGAATTGACAGAGAATGCCATCTTGCTTCTATTTACTCTGGTAAAGGCATTGACTATTACTCTTTGTGTGACAGCATTAAACATCAGGAACAGTAAAATTCTGCTTTTCCTATTTATTTATTGCTAATTATGGAATTTTATTCTAATATACAGTGTCACTGAGAAAAGACTGGGGCAATTTCATTTAGGTATAACCTCAAAAATTTTACAATAATAAAAAACCTATCAAATTCTGATGGCTAACATATTTAGATTTTACAGGTTGATTTTTCTGTGTTCAGAAATCTTCACCTGTTCCAAGATGCAAAAGAATCCTGTTCTTATGGGTAGGATGGAAGAGGAAGGATGGATTAGGCCAATTTTCTGCAGCTTCATTTGCAGAGTTGCAACATGGGGAAGAAGGGATAGAAAGTAAGTCATGGAATTCTGCACCTAACTGCTTAGACCTTTGATTGAAGAAAGTTATCGTTGCTCTCAAAGATCAGCTACAAGCCTGTGATTTTTAGTTGTGGTTATATGCAGTGTTTCATGCTGAATATCTCTGGTGTATCTCCCCTGCAAAATCATTTTGTTGGGTTCCACACTGAGAATTAAAGTTTGTCCAACATTCAGAGCAGCTGAGCTAGAACTCTCTCAACAGCTGCTATTCCATTTTTATTATTTTATTACAGTGTCTCACACAGCGGCTGTATATCTGCAGGAAACTTTGTCTCTTCAACATATCACAGGTGTATCAGATTCTGGAAGCAGAGACACATTTTTCACAACATATTTCTTCTTCTAACTGAAACCAGAATCCAGAGTTGTACATGAACAAGAAAGAAAGATGTAAGTTTTCAGACTGTGGCTTTTCTTTTCTTTTCTAGAGTCACAGGGTGTGGTGAGGACTCTGACAACTGTCAGTAAGAATTCTGCTGTGACCCACAGCATAGAATATCTGGAGAATATTGCCAAATGATTTGAGCAAGAGTCCTTGAAGACATGGTGCTAATGGAAATGAGGAGTCATAAAGGAAGTGAGAGACTAAGACCAGCATTTGCTAATATTTGGAACAGGGTAAATGTAGCAAATAGAAAAGAAAGGGGTAGTAGATCTGAAGGTATGCTAACTGCCTAGATGTCTGGGGTACTAAATAGATATACATGTTAATTTAGAGAAATAGAATAAAGTTAGAAATGCAAAGAATCACAGAGAAAGTCACAGAATCAGATATGGGAGTATTTCTTATGTAGTAAAGTCGAGACAAAGAAAAGGTTCAAGGCATGAAATATCTTTGATGCTATCAGTCCAGCTGAAATACTAAAACCTGGCAATGCAGACAGTGGCTTTCATCAAGAGGAAATGGACAGAAAAACAACACAAAAAGGAAATGCCATTACTGCCTTTAGGAAGCTGTAGTTTAGTTTCACAGAGAACAATCACATTTAATTTGAGGCACTATTTATCATTCAACAAGAAAGCAATCCATGAAGTCTGCAGTGTTTTGTTATGCAGTTAAGAAAGAATGTAGCAAAAATATGTATTTTGTTACAAATTCCCCTGTCAGGGCTTAGCCTAAGTAAATGACATATATTTTGAACTCTTCTTTAATTACCTGTGTGTCTGGAAAATCTGTTTCTCTGGTTTGAGATTACAGGGAGGTTTAAGTACTACTGAGATGCATACATTATGTATAACCAATACCAATAGCTGAAGTTTGAGAGGGAAGCCCTCCAAGTCCACTCCAAGCCAGAGACCAAACTGCTCTTGGACCCACTGAGCCAAGATTTCACAGGCAGATTCCTTTTGGCATTTGACAATGTGTCCATCTAATTCTGTTGCTCTCGGACATTCTCTGAAACAACCAAGAGAGAACCCATCCAGTGATATCAGGGGATGATATGCAGAATCAGGATATTCCCTTGCCACTTTCCAGGACAGATTAGCCAGGAACTTGGCCAAATGTGTCTTACATGCCTTTCCTGACAGATCCATACATGTAGTATTGAAAAGGAATCTGCAAGACAGGCAGCACTTGTGCTTGTGACTGAAGTGATTAAGTATGCAGGTGTTTGTGGGATGAGGCCTTTAAAGCAGATCTTGCCTAATGGCCGTAACTGTTATGGATGTAACTCATGAATCAAATGGAATTAGTTGATGTAGGATAATGATACAACACTGGCAGAAGAGAGGTACTTATTTTTGCCTTTGGAGTGATAACAAACACCATAAATTTTAATGTCAGATTTAGCTATTATTATCTCAGCAATTTAATTTTATTTAAATTGTTTCTTTTTTTTTTTTCTTTTTTTTTTTTTGGTGGGTTACTTGTCAAAAGCCACCTTTGACTTTCTTTGGAATAGCTGAATCTGGTAAGCTATCAGCTGGCTTTTGTGAGGCCACAGCAAAACTGCTGTTGACTTCAGTGGTATCAGGTTTTCAGTCACAGCTTCTAGAGTGGTTTAAACTGACATGCAAATCCAAATTCAGCTATAAGATGACATAAATAGAATTTTTTCAGCCTACAGATTGCTAAACTGCCTGAAGCATGCTACTTTCTTACATACATGTCTATAAAAGCATTTTGAGAACCTTTGTTGTGCCTGGGTAATTCCAGCAGTGATAGAATTAGAGAATAGTCCTTGCAGAAAGTGTTTATTACAATATATGTAATTGAAAATCAAAGCCTTAAAAGCTGTTTTGGTGGTGGGTTATCAAAACTTGACCAATGGTAAAATCCAATAATTTTGACGTTTTTCCTTTGTTGTTTATCATCATACTTCATAACTGATACCTGGTATAGTTTTGCTGTATCAAAACCTATTGAGTTTTCTTTTAGATTCCAGGAGAACTGTTGCAACTCACTTTAATATTGACTCCAAAGCATAATTTTACATTTTGCATGCCCAAGTCTTCAAATACTTTCTTGATAGTTAAATTGGCAGTAACTGCATCCACTGCAGGGTCCTGAACAGAACCTAGGGGGTCACTGCACTACAAATTATGCTTAGACATTAAACTAGTAGTTATTGAATTGTACTGGTAGCAATTTTATCACTACAGAATGTTATTTTAATGCTTATTAAAAAGCCACAAGCATTTGGGGGATAACTGTGTCCCAGCTATCGAGGTACAATAATATTCCTAAAGATCATTCTTAGGCAAACTTGGTAGCACAGAGCTAGGAATAAAAGCTGGGCAGCACTAAGCCTAAATAGCTCCATCTGCCAACATGTGTCCCAACTAACATTTTTCAGGTGATGCTGTTAGGGCACCCATCCTAGACATAAAGTGCTGCATAGGCAATAGGAACTTTTCAGACTTTTTTGAACTGGCCTGGTACCAGTGTAGCTACACTTATTGCTACAGGTAAGTGGGTGTGCAGAATTGCTGTGCTTTAGCCTCAGCAGTGTAAAGTAATCTATTTCAGAAGCTATACTTTAAAATAAGCACAAAACTAGGATATTTCCCACTTCACTTCAGTGGGAATCTTTCTCTTTCTTCCCCTGAAAGAAAAAAAAAGACACACTGTATATTGTTAGCTAACATTGAGAAAGGCACTTCACTTCTGTTAGAGGCATTGGAATTTGGAACAGGAGTCACAGGATAGCGGGTGGAAGGGAATATTTAGGAACAGTGTTATCCAGAGTTACAGGCAAATGGCTTTTCAGATGTTATGGCCATCAGTGTAAAGCACCAACCCACTTGAAAATGAAAATGATCATAAAGGAATGGTCACAACAGGTATGTAAGAGGAAAGCAGTCAAACTTATGGGATGCAGTTGTGCCAAACTAATCCCTTTGTCCAGGAATAACTACAGTTCTATCAGTGTCTTCTGGAAAAATGATTGAGTGAAGTTTGTGCCTGATTTTGACAGGGCTAATGGGAAAAGAGGCAAGCAACATATTTTTAAATGATCGTACAGTAAATGGAAGTGGATCTGCTCATGTAGTAATGCTCTATTAATTAAGATCATCAGGAGGCATGAGGAAGGAGAAGTAGAAGAGACGGAAATGTTTAAAAAAATTATTCAAGATATTATTTATGAGCTCTATTTCCAGGACTACAGCTAGTGTGATACCTCTCTCAAAAATAAATGATGGAGACTGATTCTGCATAATGGGATAATTTACAAATAGAAATGAAAGAAATGTTTATAATTTTGACCTTAGTGACTTCAGTAAGATCAGTCCTTTGCTGGTTTAATATTGTTTCACAGTTTGTGCTGTTAAATCAAAAGGTTATCTATAATACATCTGGTACTATTAATGCAAAGGATCAGGGGTATTCAACAGACATTTATTCATTATTAATATAGATAATAAAGGATCATTTATGAGGTTACAGATGAGATTTTTATCATCAAAAGCTTAAAAAGGGAAATGTATTTTTGCTCTAGGACAGAGATGAAAAGAGTCAGTAATGGGAAATGTAAGAGTCAACATGAAACTGTCAAATTCATTCTTTTCCTGAAGACAGCTAGGACTTTATGGCAATAAATGAAAAACAAAATAAAACTAAATGTTTTTGCTGTAAAACTGCTTTATTGACAGGGAGGAGTTTTCAGTGGCAATGTGGTTTTCTCTGTTTTTCCTCCTTTAGCAAGAGAGTTGCGATGTTTTTCCCTCATACAGCTGAGCTTTCCAGTACCTTTTAAGAAGACATAGAGTGGGAAAACATATCTGTCTCAACAACTTCTGGAAGCTATTTGAAATTGAACTTGACTAGAGTGGAAGTCACAGCTCTAAAGCCTCTTCATTGTTGGGTGCAGACATCCCACTTGTATATTTTGTGGTGTAGGTGTGCAAATCTGTGCCATAAGGTGGTACAATTGCAGATAGTAGTAGAAGGATATGCACACATGAAACAGGAGTAATGGCAAGAGAAAAATATTGAATTTTTTTCTGTCTTGTATTTGCTGGTGTTACAGAGGTAGAACAACCCCCTAGTGCTACTGTGGAGGCTTATGAAGTGACAGAACTTGATTCATTGAGCCAGTGGAGATTTCTTAATATCACAGGACTCATAACATTTGTGGAGACTGCCCCCTGCATTCCCAAGGCTGCAGTTGCCTAGTGAAGTATTGCCTGCATGAACAGCAGATGCTGGGCTATTCAGAGTTAAGGCTAAAACCCTCTCCTTGTTTCACCTATCAGGCTTATCTAGGGCAGTTTCTTGAATCAGCTTCTAGGGTTCTCAGAACATTCAATTATCTTGTTTCCCATATGATCTGCAATACACAAGGGTGAATTTGGAATCTGATGAAGTTGTTTCTGATCTGAGGGTATAAACTGACCAGTCTGCTTGAGATGACCTGAAATCCTCACTAGGAACAGTGGTAGTAGTAAAATAGAAATAGTTGCATTAGAAAATTAATTTCATTACTTAGGTACTTTGCATTGTCTAGAGTTTGGGTACAATTCTGGAAATCCTCATTTGCAATTCCCTTTTACCTTGTTTGCTTAGGCCTTCTTCATGCCAGAAAAAAAGAGTCCATATTCCCCTTGCTATTTGTGGGATCTTACAGAAATTGTGTAGCCTTTTATCAATCAAGGAGATGAATCTTGGCAGGCATTATAGAAATGAGCAAATCTGAGTTATGCAACCCAAAGTGTTTTGTTTGTTTGTTATTAAGTTTCTGCCTTTTTTTCATAATCTCATTGAAAAAAGAAATCTGAGAATGTGGAAAACCAGCCCTTTTTGAAACTTGATCCAACAGAGAAAAACCCACAGCATTATTATCTGCATGTGAAAACTGGATCCACTTTCCCCTTCCTCCAAACCAAATACGGTTTGAATGTTTTAGATTTGAAACTTCAAATAACACTTGAATATAAAATAAGTATTTTATAAGCAAACAAATTAATTTTTCCTGGAAGTGGAGAAGGGAAAATAATCCCTGGATGAGCTTGAGAACTCAAATTCTTCATCACTTGTCAGAATTTGTTGCAACATGATGTATCACAGAGGGTCGATGAGAATGCAGAAGAACAAAATGGGAATTTCTTTGCCAAACTTTCTTTCTTTCAGTTGGCATTGCAGCCTCTAACTCAAGCACAATGACAGGTAAGCCCTGACTAATCTAGCAGAGCCTTACAAGTCACCTCCCCAGCTTCCATTTCAGCCTTCTATAGATATTACTGTTACCACAAGGAGTTAGCAGGATTTAATTTGCATGTGTCTCACTCAGCTGCTTTCCCACAAAGTCCACTGAACTGAGTTACTCCTCTGAGTTACTGGAAAAGCAGCTGTAGGGTGATCACTTTTCAGGCTCTGATGTGGGATTTTTAATTTTTATACAACTTGTAAAATCTTGAAAGATTGGTCTTCCTTGAATATATGACACTGAACAAAAGGACTGTAAATGAACATTTGGCTGCAGGACATCCCTGGCATTGCAGATGAGTTTTAACTTTTGATTATCCATTAGTTTATATAAAAATCAGAGCATTCTGAATACAAGTCAATTTAGACAGTTCATCAAGTTTTTAAGTTCCTTCTCCTTTCTCACCTCAAGTCTCTAACAGGAATAGATTAATATATTACAGAAAGTCACTCTTAGTCCCAGGTGCAGCATGTTCTGCCAATGAAGATCTACTTATCTAATTAAAAAAATCACCTGAGCAACATCAGTAGTCACTCCTGGATGCTGATGGAGACCTGTGAACATGCACTGATGACCTCCAAGATGCTGAAGCCATGAGAGGGCATCAGAAAGACAAAGAAGAAAAGCAGCTGGCAAGTTTGAGAACAACGTGGGCTAATGTTTTAGCTGGGTAGTGCCCTGTATTTCAGTCACAAAAGATTAAACCCTACATGACATGCAATGCAGATGCCAAGGTCTTTTCTATCAAAGGAGCTTCTTAAAATTCATGAGAAGCAATCAGAAAGATTTTGTATGTGTAGAAAGTGAGGAGAAAGTGATTGATACATCAGACAAATACATACCTGCCCAAGTCATTAACATGAGGGAGGGAGAAAGGATACCATGGTTCACAGAGAAAATGCAGTTTATAGAAATATCTCTGAAAGCATTCAGCTAATTAAAGGCCTGAAACAGGAAAGTATTACTCACATGAGTAGTCAAAATGGTAATCAAACCACCACCGTAAGGACAACTCATGAGTAAAGGTTTGCTGTCAAGACCTGAATGGTGCAAATTCGTGAAAAGGCTGCACTGATGATTAAATCCTGTGCTTGTTAAAATGTAATAATTCCAGTGACAGGGAAGAGATTTGATTAGTGTGCTTCGACAGGAAGGCATTATTATGGAGGAGTGATTTATAGTATAGAGAGGCACAAAATTTGCAGATTTTTTGTACATGTTCAAACACAATCCAAGGGTATTCTTTTTCACAAAGTGAAAGGCCTTGTGCAATTAAAAGCATTCTTTGATTTTACTGAAGTGGATAGATGTTAATACTGGCTTCTAGTAAAAAACCCCACCTTTCTGGTTTGTAAATGTTGGGTTGGTGGTTTGGTAGATTTATTTTCCATATTAAACAAAGTTCAAAAGCACTTTTCTCTTGAATAATTGAGACTCTGCAGACAGGTGGCATAAGATCTGTGTCAGATCTTCTTGTGCTGTAGATTATGAGGAATAATAGTACTTGATAAATGAGTGTACATTTCATGGAAAAGTCAAATACAGTCCACTCAAACCACTGAGAATCTTTCTGCTGGTGCTGTGTCTCCAAGTCAGCAGATGACTAGATAATCAGAGATAGATAATCATTTTCTTCTACATTTAAATGCAAATTAGTAAGGATTTACTCTGTTATGGGGACACTGAGAAAAAGAAATATAGTTTCTGTGACTGGCTTTGGAATGCTCCCACGGCTTGGGCAGCACATCATCTTCTTGACTAATATAAATTTGCATGCTTCCGCAGCTTGAATGCAGCTGTGATGGTTAGTACCAGATGAGGCTCAGGGACTGCTGTGTTCTTGGAAACTGGCCTCCAGTTACCTCTTCCAATGAGCCCATAACTTTTTCCCAGTGTTCTCATTCCATCCCTGTTCACTAGAAACAAATATAAAATCTTTGTCTAGGGGTCTGGGGGCCCTGGGACACTACTTGAAAGTAAAATTAATTAACATGTCCCTACAATTACCCATGAGACTGCATCTTGAGCACTGTGTTCAGTTTTGGTCTTCTCACTACAAAAAGGATGCTGTCATACTGACATGAGTTCAGTATAGGGCCAACAAGAAGGTTGGAGGTGGAAATACAGGATATATGAGGGGTGGCTGAGGAGTTCACGAAGTGATTTCACTTGGAAAGAGGCAGTTTGAGGTGAGGTTTTATTTCTGTCTTCCACCATCCAAGAAAGTGTAAGAATAGTTCATACTTAAAGAATGATGGGCAGTGAGACCAAGCTGCAATAAGAAAAATTCTGTTTAGATACTAGGAAACAAATTTTCATAATGAGAACAGTCAAATATTGGAACACATTGCCAGAGAGGCACTACACTTTTCATCTTTGGTGATATTCCAAACTTGCCAAGTCTCTGAGCACCTAGTTGGACCTGCTTTGTGCTAGGGTTAAACCATTCTACCACATGAGTCCTTTTTAGTCTAAATTATTCTATGGTTATAGAATATTATTCTATGATTAGTATATTATTCATAGATTATTATTCTACGGTGTAAGTATTTTTAATCTCACAAGCAGAGATTTGTTATAACTGAAATGCCACTTGTATATGTTATCATTCATTAAAAGAATCATATGTTCATCTCTGGGTTTTCACTAGACTCAACTTCTGTTAGTGCAGAATGAAAGTTAAAGCCAGAGACAGGTTTGTTCATCCTCCAATACTACAGCTATTGGGATATTAAAGGAATAGGAACAAATTCAAAACAGAAGAAAGAAGCTTTTTCATAGCAATTCTTTCAGTACTATGGAAGCTTGAGGTTCACTCGGAGTCCAGGGCTGGACAGGCTCATCAAGGAGAAATCTGGTGATGACTTTGTAAACAGAAACTACCTCTGACTCCAGAAGTTCTAGAGTTGCAAATTTTCAGAAAACTGAAGTATATTCAGGGCTATTATTTTTTCATACTTACCTTATTCTTATACTTTTCCTTATGCATCTACTATTTATTGCTGTCAGAAAAAAGGTATTGGATTAGATGATCTTTTGATCTGACTTAATATAGCTGTTCTTTTGGTCTTTTCTCCTTTTCTGGTATGTTGAGATAATTTTTTTTCTTCTCCCCTGGAGCTGTTGGCTAAAGAATGCCCAGCCCTCTGGGAGCAGTGCACGTGCACCTTGCTCATTGCATGGGGCTGCTTAATGCAGTCAAGCTCTTCAGAGACTTCAGCTGTCAAAATCTTTCCAATTCTTGACAGCAGACTTCACAGAGGGTTTATAGAGATTTGAGATTTGATCAAATTTGTGCTAAAGGCATATATCTAGTATGTTCTTCCCACTTTCCAACTTTTGCACTAGAGCATAAAATGTGGGGCATATAATCAACGAATAACTGCAAGATTCTTTTATTAGAATCAGAAAACCAAATCTTCTCTCAAAAATATTTAGCCCTTTTTGCTTTAAAACTATTAGCGAGACATACATTCTTGCCCTGAAAAATGATTTCACTACAATTACTTAATTAATTAAATGAAAAAAGGTGATGAGCAGATGAAAAATATGGTCTCATGCTGGAAGGTGTTGGACAGGTTTAATATCATATGTCACATATACCAATAATTTGAGTTATGCTGGTTTTTAAACTATACGAGTTAGTCTGGACTTCCAGGGCTCGCATTCTGTAGAAAAATGCAGTTTAAATTCCATTTAGCTTAGTTAACAAGATGCAGAACTGGGGTGAAGAAGCTACAGACTGAAAACAAAATAAAATAAGAACAGGCTTATAAGCTTGTGCTGTTCATGACCATCCAATACCTTGAATCACATTCAGCTTCAGATTCATCAGGTAAGATTACAGACAGATACTGCCATGTTAGTTCTACATAGTAATTTGCTGGGGGCTGGGTTGAGGGAAGAAGAAGAGACTTCATGAACCCTCTGTAGCCATTTTTAGGGACTACATGCTTGTGAGAGATTGGACACTTTGCAAGCTACCCAGAGCCAGCCAACACAAACCAATTTTGCCATGCAGAATCCCTGGTCTGGCCAGGCAGCACACAACCCACAGGTTCACTGCTCTCCAGCTTGCTGACCAGGCAACAGGAGGTGGAGCAACAGACGAGTGATGCAGGTATGAGAGCCACACTACATGACAGAGTGTCACTGAAACCAGGCCCTGTCACAGGTGCAGATTGTGAAACTTCTTACTGCTCACACATGTCAGAGGAGTCCTGTAGTCTAGGGTTAAGTCCCCTTCTCTTTGAGAGGGATTCTGAGCTCATAACATATAAGAAGGTTAGTAATGAATTTCTCCTAGTCCTTCTCTTTGTAGTGCCAGCCTAGTTTTTGGTGGGAAGTATTTCTTAATGGGTATTAATATATATAGTGTAGGACCCATTCATGATTATGATTTCATGTGAGGCCAGAAATGCAAGTATAAACTAGTGACTACATGATGCAAGTAATATTTTCTGGGTAGTTGACAAGGCAGCAAATAAAATATCCAGATCTGATATCATTTATTCAAATGTTTTTCACTGGAAAATATCTCTTGGTGTGCAGTCACTGTGGCCTAATCTAGCCTGTTTCTTGTGAAATTATGTTAAAACAATGGTTCAGTCAGACAAACAGTTGGCAGAACCCAGCACACTTACAGACTGTTTGTTACAGAAAATAAAATCATCCGTGTGGAGAAAAAAAATCTCCTTTTGTTTTGATTAGTTTATTTGTGTTTTTAATTTGGTTTATTCTGATAACAGATAAAACAAGAAATTGTTTTGTAAAATACAGTAGTGCCCTACTGAGGTATATACAAAATTAAGGGGAAACCAGTCATTCAGTTAGTTCAGTTCTCTCTTCCTTCCGACTCTGGATCTCAGTTTCCAATTTCAAAGGAGCTCATGCTGGTCCACAAACCAAATATAGTTTGGACATTATATCACACTGGAATAAGCCTTTGTGACAAAGAGGTATTCAAAGCTCAATGAAGTGAGAAGTATGTTAAAACTGGTATGTCCAGCATATCCATGTGCATTCCTGAGACATATCTATACATTTTTTTATTACTAATACTAATAAAGGCAGGGCACGGGTGCAGCAGGCCTTAGTTTCTGTCTTTGGGGACTTTCATCTTTAATATAGTCTCTTAAAAATACATGCATTGCTACATTTTTCATTACCCTTAATTTTTTCATCAATCACGTTAATTTATACAGGGGGCACTTAATAATAGCTAATTAACACTTATGACTTTTTAAATTAAAAGACCTTTGGAGAGATTACTGCTGATTGTGAAAAGGTTTTTGTTCCTCCCATTAAAAAGAGGAAGAAAGAGAGACTGAAGATCTGGCTTGGGCATATGAGGGGAACTTCTCTCTTGCTTCACTGATCATACAACAAATGAAAACAGCAAAGGCCTGTGCAAAGGCAATACTGCTATTAGCCTACCCTCCTGAAAGGTGCCTTTATTTTAACTGATTATTAAGGAGCATATATATTATTGAGTGACCTTTAAATAGCTGAAAATTAAATTATAATTTACTGGGGAGATATCTAAACCCATGTAGCTATTATTACCAAAAAAACCCATGATGTCTTACAATGTTCTGAAAATATATTTTTATTATTACCAAATGAAGTGAAGAGAGAAAAAACATTAAATTTTGACAGTGAGAGAGCTCTCATGGACTGAAATAATATTTTTTTAATAACCCTCCCTCATTATTACAGTAGAAATATACCATGTTTAGTTCTTGACTGCAATCACTTTTGGATATATCAGGGAGCTGTTGGGATTCACACCACTTTCCTTCCTTAGTAATGACAGTATGATTCCTTCCTTTAAATAAACAAACATGTCCCTCAAAATTGAGCATCTGTGCTAAACACTTCCAGTGTTCTCTAAATCTTAACCTGGCCAGTAAACTTTGTTTTAAAGCATCAGTGAGGATTTTTTTTTCTTTTTTGTGGTTGCTGTTGTCATTGTCATAACTGTTACTATAATAACAGCGATATTTTACGATGATAATGATGATGATGAAGAAGATGATGATGATGATTATATCCCACCAATAGGTGTCCCCATTCCCTGACAGAGGCCACAGAAATACTCGTTATCTGGAATGTCTGTAAGATTCTACCTCAATCTGGTGACGACAGGAGAGAATCCAGTCTAGAAGGACAATATTCCACCCCTGAGGTAATCTCTGGCCACCTCCCTTGCAATGGTCTCCCTTCAGCTGCCCAGGACCTGAGGGAAGGCTAACACACACAGTGATTCCTCCCAGATTCACCCTCAGTCACGATGCTTTTACACCTCTTTACAGGTGAGCATATCTGGCTGCCAGTAGCAACTACTGTTTTATGCCTATCTTTTCTAGATAAGATGAAAGCAGGCTCATGCAGTATAAAAAGACCAACATCATCCCTGCTTGGGAGTTTCACTCCTTTTATTAGGCACATAGCAAAAGGTGCCACCTTGCTGGTGGCAGCATTTGGTAGGCCTCATATCACAGTAAGGCTTGTGTTTTGCACAGTCTGCTTATCATGAATTTAAATCACATGAGATGGTTTGCTGCTGCACTCCAGACTCAATAAAAATTGAAGCCAATTGAAATGACCTCAGTTTCTCCTTGTAAGGATTCCCCTCCAGGTCCTTCACCATCTTTGTAGCCCTCCTTTGGACCCTCTCTAATAGCTTTATATCCTTTTATACTGTGGCACCCAAACCTGCCCCCAGCACTGGAGGTGAGGCTGTCCCAGTGCAGAGCAGGACAATCCCCTCCCTTGCCTTCCTGGCCATGCTGTCCCTGATGCCCCCCAGGACAGGGTTGGCCCTCCTGGCATCCAGGGCACTGCTGGCTCGTGTTCAACTTGCCACTGACCAGGACCCCCAGGTCCCTTTCCATGGGGCTGCTTTCCAACCTCTCATTCCCTGGTCTGTCCATACATCCAGGGTTGCCCCATTCCAGGTGCAGAATCTGTCACCTTCCCTGTGGAATTTCATATAGCTGGTGATTGCCCAGTCCTCTACTTTGTCGAGGTGTCTTTGCAGGACCTCTCTGCCCTCAAGGAAGTTGACAGCTCCTCCAATTTAGTGTTATCTGCAAACTTAGTTAGTATTTCTTCAAGTCCCGCGTCTCAGTTAATTATGAAGATATCGAAGAGCACAGGGCCGAGGATGGAGCTCTGTCCCTAGAGACCCACTAGGAACAGTGCTACACAAGGTGATGTCTCAGCTCCCTAACAGCTCCAAACTGGAGAAAGAAGACAGCCAACAGGGGTGCTAGTTCAGAACACTGCACACCTGTTCTCCCCTTTCAGTCAAGATTTTCTGCAGTAAAGGAGTGCCGGGTTGCCAAAAAACTGATGGGAAAATTATTCTCAGATGCCAAGACAGAGCTGGGGCAACAGAGTCAGCAGCAGTGTGATCAGAGGCAACATGCACTGTAGCCCTGGTTTGTGCCTGAGATGCTTTGGTTTTCTGAAATTCATTTCCCAGGGAATTTTCTGTAAACGAGAGACATGTTTTGGTAACTGTAAACTTGGTTTACATTTTTTCCCTAGGAGGAACTTCTTCCTGATGTCCCTCTGGTCTGACTAATGTGATTGAAGACATTTGTCTTTGTTTCACCAATCGAATCGGTCGGTGTAGAATAGTTTATAAGGGAAACACATCCCAAGAATAAATGAGTCATTTTCAGCCTTCTGAAGCCTGAGTCTTTGTGTTGTTGTGGTGTACAACAGTGTCAATGCACCAGTCCAGCTGAGTGATGGGACTTGAGGTGTGGCAGGGGCATTTGCTCACTTCTCATCCAAGGAAGGAGGCCAGCCTGTACTTACAGCCTCTCTTTCTCTCTCTCAGGAATCAAAGCAGTGTAACAGAAGAAACTCCAGTGAGAGGGTAGCAAGGCAGTGCAGCATGGCTCTGAAATTGCCTAACATCTCGATGAACTGGAACAGGATTTACATATAAATGATGTCAAACAAACATACTCTCCATAATGCTTTGCCAGTAACCACCTCAACATTATTCATTTTGATATCATTCCACGCTGTGAAAACATGCATGAGCCAGAAGAGTTTTACTGTGTTCTACAGGGTAGAAAAAACAATTATAAATAAAACCAAAAAGCAAATAGTCATTATTATATATTGGCAATTTATTTGATAATGGCCCACAGTGTTACAACCAACATCCCTTATGTCAGAATTTCATTCCACAAGTGCCCTCACAGTTTAAAATAGAACTGCTGTAGTATGCTCTGCTGAATTACTAAATAACTGAATAATAATAATTAAAAAGAAATTTTAAAAATCTAAGCTTCAATTTACAATGATTTGCAATTGAACACTGAAATTTTTAAACCTCTTAGACTCTTAATCCACATTTCCAGAAGATTCCTGTTTTTTTTCTCTCCCTACAAACAGACAAACATTTTTGCATCATTATCAGTAACAGCACCAGTGATTCATACTTACTTTACTCTCTCAGAAAGCCTCAAATGCTCTGCAGATTTAAGTGTATGGAATTCTGATCCTGCATATAGAAACAGGCAGTGGAAATATCATCTGTAAAGATTAGGGGGAGGGACATATGTTTAATTTCTTGATTTTCTGCTGAGAGAAAGGTCATAGCAATACTTAACACAACTTGAGACAACAAAAAAATTAAGGGAAGATTGAATTCATGGTAATTGGTAGTGTGCTCTCAGAGAATGGATGTTTTTCCTGTACTACCTTTATAAGTAAAGAGCAAAGACACTTTATCAACTAATTCATCTCTCTAGTTATCTGTTCAACAATTTAAAAACATCATCCATTGTTTTTTATAAGACAGCAATAGACATGGTGAAACCTCTGGTGGATTTCATTAAGTCTTTGGCAAATCTTCCCTTTTTGGGATTAAATCTCTTCTTTGTCTCTTTTTGGGAAGTGGGTGGACATTTAAGGTTTACAGTGAGTAGACAACTAAGCTTCAGGGGCTTAAACTATGTGTATGGCTCAAAGTGGAGTTTCTCAGAAGGCTTGACTGTTTTCCCTAGAGATTTAACATCTGTTTGATCTCTACTGGAAGACTACGCAGCACTGTGGGATCCCCTTAACTGAAGATGTCCCCAGCATTTATATGCTGCTTCTGGGACTTTGTGAACTGTCTTGTCCCCAGGAGGCACTGCTATCATGGCAGTGCATAAATCAGAACTGGAACTTTGATGTAAATGGGGCTGAATCCATTAATTGCTTTAAAAGTCTTTGTGATTTGCATTGTCCCAGAGGACATGCAGTTATAGTGATTCAAAGATCATACCACGCTTTGATGTTGCCAGGGCTGGATTCATTATTGCCTGAAATGGTAAGAACAAAGCTTTACATGGACACTGGAAATTAGCTGGGAGCCAGTGTGAGGATGGGATCCATATTTCCTTCTCCAGGCTTAATGAGCCTTGGAAGACACCAGCACTTTCTTGGTACACAGGAGTTTAGTTTCTTTTCTGGATTGCTGTCAGCCTGGTTTGTGAAGTATAAGGATAACAGCCTGTGTACGAATCTGCCTCACTGCACACATGAGGTAGCCTCTCTGAACATCTTTTAGTTGTAAGTCACCTTTCCATTCTGTCCTTAGAGTCTCCAAAAGCTGTAAAGATATCTTCGCCCACAGATAGATCCTTGAGCTCCAGAGTTCCAGTCCCATTGTTCAGAATTTGTACTCGGACTTCAAACTTCCCAAAGTTGTAGAGTATGTGCAGATTTTAGTTTAGCTCTGTGGACCAGAAAAACAAGACTATTACTTTCCCGGGATGAAGTTAATTCATTATACGGTGTAGAAAGCTAACACACATGTAAGAAAGAAATCAGATTCATTTTGTAGCCTGCACAGAAATAATTTTAAAACATACACACAGAATGGAAAAAAATGGACAACAAAATAACAGTAATGAAATCAATAATAATAATAGTAATTAGCCATTCCTTTCAGTTTTCCAGACTGGGCAAGGAAGAGTTAAAACAGTTTGTACCAATTATTGACTACAAGATCTGCAAATGATTGCATGAAATTTCCAAAATATGCCTGCAAGCTTCTATTATTGATGTTGTGCCCCAGGACATGCACATATGGATTTAATTGTCTAAAGTGTTTTATTAATTAAATTGCTATGATTTACCTCTCCCATGTTAGCATTTACAGTTTATGAAACAGCTCGTAATTAGGAAATGACTATACTGATGTTGCTTGTTTACTTTGCAAGCAATACATAATAGTGCCACATTCCTCTTTTTAAACCCACCCTCCCAGGCTACCTTTTTTTCTAGCCCGATTAATAGGCAACTGCTGCTGGTGCGTTAAATTGCTTTTTGGATATGTTTAGGGGTAAAGATAACTGCCAGGGCTACTGCTGCTGTTGGAGTGCACAGCAGCATCCTTCTTCCTAGACTGGAAGCTTCATCCAGAGCTCAGTGAAGTTAACAGACCTCTTGCATTGGTGTGTTTTGGATTTGTCCCAACAAACAAAAATTAGCCTTTTTTTCCCCCCCTAAATACAGTATCATGTTGGTTGTGGAACATCCAGAATACTCTAACCAGACACATACTACTTTATTCTCAGAGAAAAAGTTTTGTGTTTTCTTTACTGACTCCCAGAAAGATTTTCTAAAATACTCATGAATAAATGCCCTGAAGTTGCACAGTTGAATTTATCCAAACGAAAGAGAGGCTGTAAGTTTAATGTGGAAGAATATTTGCAAATGAGTAGATCAAAGGTGCGTCAAAAGGTTACACAGCTGATGAAATGGATAATCCATCTCTTTCTGAAAGTCAGTGTCATTACATTTATAATTAAATTCTATAGTCTCAAATTTTGCACATTTTTTGTTTATTTGGAGAATGCAGACACCATATAAATGACCCATATGTATATATGGAGGAAGAGAGAGAAGAATGGAGTGGGTTTATAGCAGGCAGTTGGACTTGATGATTGTTGTGGGGCCCTTTCAAATGAAATTTTTATTCTAGTCTAGTCTAGTCTAGTCTAGTTTTATCTAGACTATGTGTTAAGACCAGAATGGAAGAGAATGATCTCGAGTAAAATTAGCCACAAAATGTCACTTGCTAGCTTATATAAATATTCCTACTCTGTTTCCATTCTCTTACTCTTCACACTGGGATGAGATCTTACATAGGCATGGCCTCTTGTGCTCCCATAAATTCCAAAAGCCTTTACAATCCTTGCTGATGCCAAACAACTCAGCACTCTGCTCTCACCAGCCTCCTACTGAGGTCAGGGAGAGTAGGGGTGGGCACAATGCAATTGATGGCATTAATTCAACTTAAATGTGTGCTGGCTTGTTTGTCATGCAAGCTAAAACCCACATGCATCTTTGGTTGAAAGTTGCATTTTAAAAAAGATATTTTGCATAGGAGAGAAGATATGAGGGATGAGAAACAGGACTTGAGACAGTCATATAAAAACTGGTGCTTTCTTCTGAGAGTGAATTTAACCCTTTATATGAAACAAAATTCTTGGCCAGCTTAAGATTTCTTGTTATTAGTCTAGCAGTGCAGTAGATATCAGGGTCATGTCATTTTGGGGAATCTTGGATTCCCCTGCCAATGTAGTGTTTAATAGAGGCCTTTCACCAGATACCAGAGGACAAAGTGATCTTTCAACTAGTTACTGCCTTTGTTCTTAGCAGACTTGGACTGTTTTAGTGGTTTTGGTAAAACATGAGTTTCTCTTACAAATTTTTGCTGCCCGGGTGGCTTATCGAGCCTTTGGTGTGTAGTGAATTATATTTCAAAGAGGTATATTAATAAAAGGGCTTCTGTGAGAGATCATTAAATGGGATTTACTGACACCATTGTCTTGACTCTGATTCTGTTTGATGAATGGGTGAGGTCATGCTCATCTTCAGTTGGGCTGATAAATCAGCTTCCTCCTTCTTTGCTATCTCTGTAATAGGAATGGAAAAATTCTCTGATCAAGCAATGCACTAGAAGAGAGTTAAAATCAGATAAAAAGGGAGTTTTCAGATGAGCCTTATTTAATGTCTCTCATTTGATGTCTCAAAATGTTCATCAAAGCCAGTTCTGCTAAGTCCCAATGAAGCCTGCTAGGCAGGCAACATCTTTGAAAACATCACACTCATTGTAGGTGCAAAAAAACCTGAGAATGCTGACCAAAATACCACTGTTACCTCAGAGAGAGACTTCCACGTGACACAAATATTCCTTATTCCAGGCCAAGTTTTTCAAACATTAACAAATTAATCTCATGCTGGCTTACTCTTTGTAAGTACACTAGTAGTTGGTACATTCACAGTTAAGGAAATAGCGATTTCACAGGAGTCAGGACAGATCCTCCTGCATAAAACCACTGGCAGAAAAATAAAATGCCTAATCTTTTTCTGCCATTTCCATTGCAGTGGACTAAGGATATGGACATATCCTAGACTTATCTATCCTTAGGAAATGTAACATGGTGGTTATTTTTCTACACTTGCAGGAGTAGCCAAGCTACACTGATTCAGTGTTATCTGCTCTGGCCCTTATTCCTCTTTGATTGATGGAGAGTGACAGGGAGGTGATTTGGAGGAGAATCCTGATCTGGGTCTAGGTTATTGCTGTAGAGCCCAGGAAAACTCTCCTGTGTACCGAGCTGGGTACAGGCCATGATCTGTGTCAGCTTTTCTTTCCATGTGAAAATCAGCTGTCCACACCTACTTGGGACTTCCGATTTCTTATGGGTAAACACATGAATGAAAGCCAAAGAGTCCCATCCCATCTCACAGGGCTCCTTACCTGTAGCCACTGCTGCCTCTTGAAGGAATCTCTCTTTTCCCACCCACTGCCAAGAAAGCCTAGAAAGATCTACTGGAAAGCTCAGCTTCCTTCTCTTGGAGTGGCAAAGTTTGCTTTCCCCGTAGGTGGGAAGCTCTGAGTAGACCGTGCCTAAACCATGTCACAGGCTGTACTCTTTGTGAATGCTAATGCACAGAGTCACCTCCTTCGCCATCACGTACATGCTTCAGGCATCCCACACCTTCACAAGGTGATTTCATTAGGATTCCAATTAAAAGCCTACGAAGAAATATCTCTGTTACTTTTTTCCCTGTAAATATTGTAACTTTGGTTTGCTGCTTGAATTTCAAAGCCTGTATCTGTGCAATTAAAGTACCAATTAACTGCTTTTCAGTTTCATTTTCTCATTCACTTCTGGGTAAACTCCCTTACTATAGCTAATAATAATAAAAATGAACTAATCAGAAAAAAAAAAAAAGAAATGCATGAAATCCTCAAAGATATGATCTAACCTTTATGGGACTCAGAAAACCACTTAGTACCAGCACTTGTTATAATGTTTAGCTGCATGAGGGCAGCAGCGGTATACCTACCACCGCAATGGTTTTTGCCTCTTTAGAATATTAATTGATTGAATTTAAAATGGCAACATCAGTGTCAGCATGACATCTTGAAATCCCTGCCACGATTTTCAGTGTGTGTACAGAGCATTTCTGGCTGGAGCAGCATGTGGACAGCCTCTGGCTGGTGCAGAGCTCTGCTTGATCTCTGTGCTTGGCTGCTGGAAGCCCTGAAGTGTTTTCCCCTTATGGAACAACTCACCTTTGCTGTAATGGACAATGTAGCAAGCAAAAAGCAATGGATATGGGTAACGCTGCTGTGCACTCCTGCACCCTGTTGAAGCTGTTTGCTTCTCAACTAAAAATGACAGAGGAAAATTAATCTGGTATTTTTTAACAGAAGACTGTATTTAAAGGCATGCATACATATCTTGCCACCAAACAACTTTGTTTTCAACAATAAAATGTCATTCCTAACTGAAGGCTTGGTACAAAGCCCAAGAGAATCAAGTAGAGTGGTTTCTGCTTCCTTCTTTAGGCTATGGATAAAGCCCTTCAAGCAAATCTTTTTTTCTCTCATCCACAACTCACGGCAAATGACTTATAGAATCCAAAAAAGTATCCTGTAAATTGTGGTTTGTAAGAAATAAGGAGCAGGAGTTTTTCTTGTGCCTTGTCACATCTAAAATATACCTGAAGCTCTGAAGTACTGCATACTACTGTGGCCATAAATGTAAAAAGATCTCATCTATTTATATGAAGGACCAGATGTTCAGAAATGCTCATCTTGCACAGAAGGACCAAACTACATAGCCAGAGCTGTGAGACCAGTCCTCAGATGATATCAGCTGTAGCAGTCCTCTGGTGGCCTTAGGGCAGGATATCATGGGTGTGGATCCATCCCATGGCTTCTAGTAGCCATCACCCCATTAGTCCATTTTGACTATGGTCCCTTTTCTAAGCCACAGAAAAAGGTTATCAGTTCAGGTACCCAGAAACAGAAGTCAAGCCCCCTTTTCTGAGCCTTCACTTGAAAATTTAGCCTCATGTATGCCTCAGCTGTGAATAAATGCTACAGTAACAGGGAGATTCCAGTACAAGTGGAAGACACACTTGGCACCCAGGAAAAGATAAATCTATGTAATTTTCGTCTTCCTTTTCATCTCTTGCGACAATATTCATTGGTCCCAAGTGACATATTTTATGATGGCCTTTTTTTATTAAGCACTAAGCAAAACCTGTATTTCTCCAGAGCACTAAGAGGCCACCAGTGTGAATCTGTCATTAACATGCTAAAGAGTTCTGCTCCAAGAATAGTGTGACCTGTTCGTTTGTATGTTAATAGAGCTCGTGCCTAGAAAGATTGGAAGGCAGTCTTCTTCCATCAGGCACAGGCTGCTCCTGAGAACAATGGACAGGGCTCCTGTGAAATAACAACAACAATAATAATATAGTCGGTACCTTTCCCCTTCTATAGCACCTTTCATTGAAACAACTCCAAGCACTCTTAAAATTAATTAGGCCTGACAGCAATTCTGGTACTTTGGATTCCCAACAATCTGTTGTGGGATCTGAGAGAGTGTAGGTGGGAAAAGAGTGAGATTTGCCCTAAACTCCATGGGAAAGCAATGGGAGAGCTGTGGATAGAAGCTGTAGTCCCAATTCACACTTCCCTGAAGACAGACTATAAGGCAACTTCATTTATACAGTGCAAAGAGCACAGAGAGTTTAGAAGATGGAGAAAGAAATTTCTCAGAAATTAAATATCCATATCAGTTTTTAATTTTCAGTCTGGGTTCCTGAAATCAGCTTCTGTATAAACACATATACAGTAGAAGTGCCCTGCTTTTCAGTGACACTGAGCATACACAGCTAGATCTCAGTTTAAATCTAGGCGTCTCAGTATAAACTTAAACTTCTTGTTGAAAGCATCTGGGATTCAATCCGGTGTCAATCCAGCATCACAGGTAATGAAAACTGGGTATTTTCTTGATGTACAACTGATCTGTCTGTTTGTGTTGCAGCTAAGGTGCAACATGTCTATGTTAGAATAATAGAACCATCTCATAGGACCAGGTTATGCTGCAAAGACATTTGGCTGAGAGACAGAACCACTGATAAGAGCTCCAAGTCCTGTGCAGCTTCAGTGGCATCACCTGAGTGGTGCAGGAGAGACAAAAGTCTGTGGAAGCACTGGGAACTTTTCCTCATACCGACCCAGGAACCCTAATCCTTCTATAAGCACAAATCCATCCCCATTTTGTGTGGTTACATCTCTCCTGTTGCTTATCCCCTGTAGGATTTAAATGGATATATAAGTGCACTCCTATCAGCAATATTAAATACTTTTGAAATGAACTCAAAAGACTCACTACAGAGAATGGAAAAGGTTGTCGCTGCTTCTTATCCCAATTTCTTTGTC
The DNA here is from genome assembly GCA_024734555.1 of Trochalopteron elliotii. Taxonomy (NCBI): domain Eukaryota; kingdom Metazoa; phylum Chordata; class Aves; order Passeriformes; family Leiothrichidae; genus Trochalopteron; species Trochalopteron elliotii. The sequence goes on from JANPWX010000049.1 coordinate 2,195,825, forward strand.
GTGTAGATAGAATTAAGGAGAAGGATCAAATCAATTGTTCTTCCTCACTGGGTCCAGATTTAAAAATATGCCTCCTCAGGAAAGCTGTGAATTGCACATTCCCAGCTCAGTACTTGCTCTAGGCAGGTTTTTGGATCACACAAACAGTGTAAATGGGCTGACTGAAATTTAGTAGGGTAGGGCAGCAAAGTTCAAGTTTTGCTTTGTCCTCAGATTTGCATGTTTTGCAACTCAAGATACCCTTGATTTTCCTTGTTGGTCATTCATGGGGACTGATAAACAGAACAAAGTAAGTGCTTCTGTAGAGCAGATAAATTTACATCTTTAATCAGAGGGAGATTATGTGGCTCAGCTCTGTACCTGTGCTCATTGGTGCACTTGCTGTTGTGCTGACAGTGGATGCAGAGCAGACCATGAAACAAACCAACAGCATCTTTGCCCTGAAGACCATTTAATCTGAGGGACAAGAAGAAACAAGTCATACATATAATTACTTTGCCATAGGAATAAGGCAGTTTCATCTGACCGATTACAAGGACATGTATTTAAATGAAGAATTTAGGGGAAAAAAGTAATTGCTTTAGTGAAATAATGGCAGGTACCTGGGAAGAGATGCATAAAAAAGACTAAAAATGATTCATTAGGCAGGAATCAGAAGAGACCTCAAACACACACTGAGGATTTTCTTGCTGCATTCAGATGAAGCCAAAAGTTGGCACTGTATAATTACAAGGGGTTTTTTGTGGTTTTTTTTTTTGGTTTTTTTTTTTTGTTTTTTTTTTTTTTTTTTAATTCAGGCAGAAAGTGTCTAAAATTCAGGCAGAAAGTGTCTAAAACGGGTGCATTATCTGCACTTCTGGCTCTCATCTATGCCATAGTCTAGCCACATTGTGTAGAAATTCTTCCTGTTTTTCAAGGATTTCCTATTTTATGCTAAGGATTAATGTTGTCTGTCACTCAACAATATATCAAACGACCTAATTTACCCAGCAAGGTAAATGTTAGACAATGACCAGAAACACCACTTGATAATGTAACAGTAGAATCTAATAACAGGGGGTTTTATTAAAAAAAAAAAAAAAAAAAAGGTATAGATACACACATATATATATGTATATAAAGGAACACTGGGTAACTTCTACTTGATTTCCTTTAAGGTTGGAATGGGTTGGAGTTTACTTGAATTCAAGGAGGTAAAATCAACTAAATCATACTCTGTCTGCGGGAATTGAAATCTATGATGTCTAACAATAAAGGGAAATTTTTGAAAGCCCAAGAGAAGTGAAAGAAAATAGAAGCATAATGATTAAACAAAAAAGGGAAAAAAGAAAAAACAAGTAGAATAGACGAGACCCAAAATAGCAAAAACTGATAGAACACAACATTTTGGAGAGGGCTCTCTGTAAATGAATTATTTTGGGTGCATCTTTACTTCCATATATGTTCACGTCTTACAGAGTTCATTCAGGCTAATTGAACCTAGAACATTTTTAAAGGTTATTTTGCTAATTACTATATTCAGAGCTTCCCATCAGCCATGCAAGGCTATGCCACTTTAGGCCATTTGATGTATCTCAGCCTACTGGTAAAACTAGCAATAAAATTTACTTAACTGACAGAGTCATATCAAAACCAGCAATATACTGCTAATTGCAATAATCCAATTTAGAAGTGACAAATCAGCGAAGGAAAAGTTAGCATCAGCACATGATAGCATTTATGACCTTCTTCCGAAGGGCAATGACAGAGCATTTTGGTAAAAGAATTAATGTGAGTTAGATTAGGGTTGCAAGTTGCTCTGGGAATTACCTGTCAGCTACAAGTAGAAGAAATGATGTCTATTTTACTAAAGTCCAGAGATGTAAATTTTGTTGCAGGTTGTGTGAAACTGTTTCCCTAGGTATTTTTTAACTTGAGAAACCAGCATTTTTACATTTTTACATTATTAAAAAAGCATGTAATTATGTAGCCAGGTTCCCATCTTGTTTAAGAGGGCAAAACCCCTCCAAAAGCTTCTGCATGAGCTCTAGTCTCAAAGAATGACACAGGAACAGAGTATGTGGGGGTGGAAAAAAAAAAGGAAAAAAACAGAGAATGTTTAACATTCAGAATTTGTCCACAGCTGATAATTTATTGGAACTCATCTGTAACAAGGTCTGGCACTGATTTATAAGTTGATTTGAAAAATAAATAAAAGTGATAGAAACCTGCGTTTGGTTTTAATGATAGACTGTTGCAGCATGAAAAGTAAGGATATGAAACATTGCAAGGAAATTAGATATTATGCCCTGAAGACAACTGCAGCTACCAGCCCATTAATTGTTAGATATTTATTATTAAAAATTTCTTTTCATGAGTGACTGCAGAATATTTGCACTCTTAAAAGTTGTTGAGTTCTGACATGAATGAAGCATATGAAGCTCATTTTTTCTTCCCTCTCTGTGTGTCTGTGTGTATGTGTTTGTGTTTGTGGAGCTGACAAGGTAGCTGAGCCAAGAATGTGATGAATATTTCCTGCACAAACCAAACGCACAAGTGCTGCTTCTGATTTGAGACTGAACAGAATAATGAATACTGGGAAGTTTACTACTGTTCTGAATTTTAATAGCAAGAGTCTTGGCAGTGCTTGGAAAAAAGTCTCTCTGAAAGTAGAGAGGGCTCAACTTTGTTTCCAGTGAGATGAACAGCATCCCCCAAAATCTCTGACAATAGGTATGGATTGTGTATCATCTCCTGTGTCTTCTTAGAGCTGAAGCAATTATACACCAAGTGCTGCAGAAAGGGGAGACAGCTAATGAGTCAAAACCAGCAGCGTATATTTAAAAAGTCAAAAAGAAGGGAAGTAAAGTATCTTTTTAAAAAGTCCTCTAAAGCCCTTGACAAACTGAGGCATTATATCATGCTTTAAAAATACAGAGGAAATCCAATGAAATTAACTTGGAAACAAACCAAGTTCACAGAAGGGCAAGACTTTCTAACACATCCTCCTGCTTCTCCACTCCCACCTTAGAACACAGCCAGCACTGATGGCCTTGTGACAAAGCAGTATCTAAGGAAAAGAGCATGCACAGGAGTGTTGCCCATGAGGCACAGGGAGGTGTGTGAGTGTTGACTGCCACATTGACCTGCTAAATGACTGTGGGTGCTGACCTGCCTGTAGGAATACAGATATTAACATGTCCTTTCTTTTAAAAGCATTTGGAGGACAACTAAGGAAAATAGAAAAGGCAGAGGGAGAGAAAAACACAGTGTTTTATTATTACGTGGTTGCTATATTGTGTTAACATCTAGACTCAGAAAACATTGCCCAAGTATAAAAAGAGAAATGGTCCCTATTTCAATCTGCCCACAATTTACCTCAGAATTTGCCATGAATTATTAATAGCAGTTATAATAATTAAGTATGAAAATAATGAGACTACAGGGGCTTAATGGAGGAAGACAGGATTTCAAATCCTTGTTACTTAGATTGTCTGAGGCAAACCCCGATGAGCCTCTACAGTGTTTGGATCACAAGAGGCAACTATTGCCTCTGTCACCAGGAAGCAATATATGCCTCCTTGTTCCTCTTTTCCCTCCAAGGTTGTATGAACAGTTTATCCCCATTTCTCCATCCTCATTTCACTTGGAAAACTCTCTCTAAGGTTTCATGCTCTACACCACAGGACTTCAGAGAGCAGGGATGTGTTCAGCTCATGGTAAAGGTACCTGGTACTTCACCCTTGGAATGTGAACATTTCTTTTTCCATAATGAAATATAACTTACAGTTTACATTACTGTTTTTTCCTTGTTGATATTTCTGAGTTATTTCTAACGAAGATAAAATCAGGGAGGCCAATGCTTCCTCTTCAGAACATGGATTTAAAATCAGAGGAACATTTTATGCAGTGCAAAAAAAGACAGGCAGCTATTAAAGAAGATTCACAGTTATAGGCAAATATATTAATAGTGGGGTTAGCTCTTGAAATGAGAATTTATAACATGCCTTAACCTAATCCCTCATTAAGATAATTTATTCCCACCCTCAAGGTCTCACATCACAGCTAGCACTAGGCAAATAATTAGTAACAAACAATTCATTTGATCAATTTCAACTCCTCTTTTAAAATGAATTGTCAGCCAGTGCAGTACAACTTTCTCAAATATATTTATAATTCAACATTATTTTCCATTTTCTGTGACATATTTGGAGCCTGGTGTTTATCCAGGAAGAGTTGGGTGCTTGATGGTAGCTAGTCAGGGCATTTTGAATTTTACTTGCTGAACACTCATGCTTTCAAGATTCAAATATAATTTCCCCTAAATAAAGTTGAGTACATGAACCTTTTAATCCAAAAATCACAGATGACAGTGGGAGTTCTTTGTTCTGAGGTCACATTGCCCAAGAGACTCACAGCTCCCTTTGTAGTGAGGTGAGAGGGAGACCTATTTCTACCCTGCTGCTGAGAGAGCATCCTGGCATAGTGAAGGCTGCAAGCCTATGTGCTAATTAAGGTAGCCTTAAGGAAGTTACTGCATCAGAAGCAATTCCTGATGAAACTCCATCCAGTATCTAAACACTTGCTGAAGTACTGACTATACTGCTTGCTCATCTGCCCTTCTGCCTGCTGTGGAGAAACCTGTGGGAGTCTAGTTAGTAAACGTGGCATCCAGAGGACTGGAAGGCTGTGAAATGAATTGGGGTCTCTGACACAGCCCTATCTGGGCCACCACAACAGCCCTGGAAGGTATTTTCAAACTACATTTTTTCATGTTATATCAGTAAGAATGAAAGCAGTTATCAAGCTAATGAAATTCTCACATCTCTGTCAGCTGATGGGAATAAAGCCAGGCTGTACAGTTTCCTAAAACAGCAGCATAAGGCCACTGACTGTAAGTGCAACCTATAAAACCAAGGAAGAGGAATACAGAGGCTATGGTACAAAGGCACTGGGCAGAGATCCAGCAGGTCCACATTAGAGTCACTCTCTTTTCCTCTGAAATGGGGAGAAATATCTTGTCATTTTTCACGTGTGACTGCCTGTTAGTTTGGTTTGCCTCCTGTGGCAAAGGTGACTTTGTACCACAGGGCTGTTTGCAAGGCAGAGCTGGGTATGTGTAACCTCAGCACAAACAGCCAAAGCTACATGGTTCAAATAATCTCCCTAAGACAAGCACTGTAAATCCAGAAAATTCAAATAAAGTAACACTTATGAAACTATGGAGAACAAAGCAGAGAATGTAACTAAAGCCCTCAGCCTCACCTCAGCCTGCACAGATGAGAAGCTGTAACTATTCAGTGACAGACAGGCATTATATATTTTCAAATTAAGGACTTTTAAACCAACGCTGTACATTTTTCCTTCAGTGTTTTATCCTTTGCATGCCTGGATGCAAAGCAGGGAAAAGGTGTGGAGTGTTTGGGATAGGAGGGTGGGTAAAGTGACAAACTGGGCTCTTCTGGTTGGGGATAGCTGTAACCTTCCCACAAAATCTATATTCTGTGCATTTACATTACCAAAATGTGAACTTAAATTTAATTTAGCTCAAGACTCCTTAGGATAAACTATTAAAAACCTGTTACATTAATGCCAATTAAGAAACTCTACTATGTACTAGCACTCAATTTTCCTAATGAAGGCACCATTTAAAAATAAAATATTCTGTACACTCATGCAGACCTCTACTCCAAAAAAAAAAAAATGCTAGAGCAAAATCAAAGAAAAACAAGTATGCATTTTGACAAATTTTTCTCCCATTTACCTGCTGTTTTAGAGGACTTTCAGAGTGGCAAGATCTTGAAAGGACAGGCAAAACAAAACCCCAATATTTCTGCACATTGAGAATGCACTCTGGACCCCCTGCCAAACTGCCATCCTTGCCCTATTCTGGAAGAGTGACAGAAATGTGAAGATCAGATTCCCAGGTGTTGATGCTCCAACTACAATGCTAGTGAAATATAAAGAATAAAAGTGGAAAGAATATTTGTGCTGATTCTATTTTATCCTGTAAAAATGGTAAGACACAACGGACCTTTAATCTAAAACCTACATAGAAGATCTAATTCTTCTATTTCACTTCTCTCCTAGCTACAAAACTGCCCAGGTAAATTATGTTCTACAACGTAGTGGGAAAGTGCCCATCATTTCATCCTCTAATTTAAACCTCTTCTATGAATTTGTATCACTACAGCCTTCTCAAGAAAAAGGGACTGAAAGAGATTCCAGGAGCCAAGATGACTAGTGTGGTAACTTGATCACTTGATAAAGGTCTATTCCAGCACTTAACTAGAAATGTAACATCTTGTCTTAGATCAAACATTATTTCCAGTAAGTCTGAACTGTTCTTCCTTGGCTTTTCTTTTTCCTACCCTTTCCACCACCAATATATTCCCTACAGATGAAATTTGTGTTCAGCCCAAGCCAAATCATACACATGAGTACTCCAGTTTGGCTGTTGAGTTTGAAGGAGTTTAAATTGCTGAAACTCAGCCCTAGGGAGGAGCTGGTTGATTTCATTTTGTGATAATCTGTATATATTTGCTTTTCTTCAAGAATTTCTTCAAGTCTCAATTTGTATTCACAGTTTCTTTAAAAATCGTGAATTGTTGTTCATTATTCTGCAAAAAGCAACTAATGTCACAGATATTAAACATATGAGCTCATACAAGTGTGCTGTCTTCCATTTACAAGGCAAGGTCTCAAATATTTTCTTTTTCTTCAGAAAAGATGTTCTTTTTGGCAGAACAGAAGAACTAACTCCTCTGTTTCAACAGGAGATCCCAAAGATATGAGATCCTGTTCCCTTCTGAAATGTAAGTAGCAGTTACAGTCCTCTTGCAGTGAAATAACAATAGATCTGCAGTCCATGCTGCTCATATGTGTCAACAGGCTTTATGGTACACTGTGCACTGCACTACATTCAATTGAACTTGGACAAATTTGTAGTTAAGGCACTTCTTGCAAATTAACAACACAGATTTTCACAGCTGTGGAGAAAGAGGGAGTTGTGTCTGAACAGAAATGTATTAATACATTGTTGAAAAAAAATAATACGCAGTAGTGCCAGACACAGACTTCCGAGCAACAAATATAAGTAAATCACTTGGTTTGCTTTTGGATACTAGAATTCCAGAAGCAAAGAGATGAAATTAAGTTAGACTCATAAATGTCAGTTATTTCACTGTCAAAACAAATCCACAATTGACTATACAGTAGTTAAGAGAGTCAGGATGTAGCTCACACTTTAACAGAAATGAAATTACACTTGATAGAAAAATGTGCTGGTTTATTTATCAGTAGGATAATATAACAGATATAAATTCAGACTTAGTATTAACTGGTTTAGCAGAGAGAAGGGAAATGTTCATCCCTACAGCAGTGGGCAACTCACTACTGACCAGTGGGCTACTGGTACTGCTGTTTTGATAGCCGGACATTAATAGACCACAAGCAGTGGGGCTTTGCTGTGATTTTTTACCACTTTTTCTGCTAAAGTCTGCTGAGGTTACGAGGCTACACATGTATTCAAGGAAGTATTGGCTGCATCCCTCTGCTCCCTCCCAGATTTTCTTCAGCTTTCTGCAAAATGTAACTGAGTACAGGTCACATGTAAGCTGTTGCAAGGTATGGAAGAATGTGACCTTATACTGTGAGTTATTCCACAGTAACATCCTATGTGCCCAATACATATGAGATAATTTTTGAGTTTTTCCAGTGAGAAAGGTGCCCATATGGGCAGCTCCTACTGTGTGGAATTTTTCTGAGTCTCACATCACAGGAATTTGTGGACTATCATCCATTTAGAGGAGCAAAACATTTACATATTTTGGGGGATCTGGTCCTTATTTTTAATAATTCAAGACCTTTGTATAAAGAAATAGTCCATGTATCTTTTGCTCAAAAGGAGAACAAAATGAACATTCAGGTAATAGTTGTCATGGTGAAAGGAATACAAAATGATAAAAAAAAAATCTTGCACAGTAAAAAATTAGTAACTAGGATGCTAGGTTTTTAAATATATTCTCCAGTTATGAGAAAAAGAAAAGGATTAAGGGCAGAGGAGCAAATATGGAGATAAAGCCACAAGCAATCCAGTGTGGGTTGCACCTCTGACTAAAATAAAATAGCATTCTCCCAAAGGCTCATGTGCCCATGTAGCTACCTCAGCTCTTCTGTTGCTGCCTTACAACATCAAAGGGAAGAAAAATTAGGCTTTTTGTAAGAAATAACAGAGGCAACGGATGCACTGCCAGGGCTCCCTGCTGTGGCAGTTTGCAAAGGATGATGCACTATGCACCATCTTATTTGCTGTTGTGATGAGTTTCAGACATGTACCATTATTTACTACATGATGCTGAGAAAATAATGTAGGTTACCAATTCTCTTGAAGAGAGATTGCAATAATAGAAATGAACACAGACAAGAAGAGATGCAGACAGTTTTTACTGTGAGTCCCAATAAATAAACTAAACAGAAGATAAAAACCTAATATTGAAAACTACTTATAAATAATCCCTGCACCATAAAATTCTAATTAGGAAAATAAATTAAAAAGAATCAATCTGAACTCCCTAAACTGTGCAAAACACAAATATCTGAATTTTCAAAAAAATGCATTTTAAGACTCTAAGTCATTAGCAGAAAGAGAACAGTTAATCTGATCAACCAACCACAGCTCCAGAAGAAATCTAGCATACAGAAGAAATTGCACACTAAATCACATACAGCTCCCTTCAGCCACCTGTGTACCTACCAAACATGGTTCAGTCATTTTCAGTTTTGCACAAACATTCTCAGCTTTGAAGGACTTGCAGTGAAGATGACTGACAGAAGCCATTCTTTTTCCAATCACAAAGTCTCAGCATACCTACATCAAGCAAGATACACTGTGAAGACAGATTAATCTAAAATGTGTATCTCCACAGATAGGAAGAGAAGCTTTGCAGAGAGGCAGTCTGATGCTCTTTTGTGGTGGTTGAATTTGGTATTTTCAGAAAAGCAGTAAAGGCTTAAAAGTATTTGCCTTCAACTCCTCTGAAAAATCTGTCCTGAGCCTTAGTTTGATTACTGAAACCTGCTTTGTATTTGTTGCATCCAATATTACGCAATGTAAAAGTAGGATGGCCAAGAATTAATGTTATTGCTCTCCAATACATCTTGATTTTCATTCCTTTCCTTATCCTACCACGGTGCAGAGTGCAGAAATATAATTTGGTAAAAGATATCACATTGCACCTTTCTGATACACAGCTACACCTGTTCTCCATACAAATTTAGCTCTCAGTAGGAAGAAAGCTAGCTCTCTTCACAAGTGACATTTTTACTGAGAAGCCAAACTATGCATCATTTGTACACAGCCTGTGCTTCAACTTCTTGGAAAAAACCCCAAGCTCTTATCTATCAAAGAATAGATTCTATTGAAGCTGTGTTTCGATGCAAAATTTACAATGTCTAAGACGATCGATTCAAGCAGCCTTTACCTATGTGCCTGGGGATCCAAAAGCTTCCAGCAATAAGTGAACTCATACCTGGAAAGCATGCAAGCATGGTAGCTTAATCTCAGGCTGCTTTAATCCCAGGAAAGATGAAGTCTGCAAGCCAAGCTTGTACAGCCAGGCATGAGTCATTTATTAAGGATAAGGAGTCCAGGGAAATAAGGTGTGACTCGTAAGGATTAGCTACCTTTAAATCAGTTCTTATCTACAAAGTTACACAGAATTTCTTTTATATATTTCCTAACAGCAAGAATATAGTCTTCATGTGAAGAGGCCAAGCACTCACTCAGCTTTTGTCTATTAGTTGCACTGTACAGGACAGTGCAAACTGGGTATACAGCACTACCAGCTGTTAGCTTGGACTGCTTATTAAGGGCAACTTTTAGTGTATTTCTCGCTAAAAAGATTTTCCAGTACCAAAATTTGGATAGTACATAAAATAAATAATCCTAACTTAAGGCTAAATCAACAAAAGATTAAAGGCATGTTAAAGCCTAAAAGAGCTTAATTTTTGCTTGTTGCTGCCTGAAGCCTATATGAACTCTTCTTTATGCATTAAAGCCTTCCAGGGGCTTCAGATCATCTTTGAGAAAATAGAATAGTTTGGCTTAGAAGGGACCTTTAAAGATCACCCGGTCTAATCCTCCACAATGAGCAGGAACACCTTCAATTAGATCAGGTGGCTCAGAGTCCTGTCCAACATAACCCTGAATGTCTCCCGGGACGGGGAACCCACTGTGTCTCTGGACATCTGCTCCACTGGTTTGCCATTCTCATTGTAAACAGCTTCTTCTTATACCCAATCTAAATCTACCCTCTTTTAGCTTGAAACCATTACCCCATCACAACAGCCCCTGATAAAGAGTCTGTCCACGTTTCTTGCAGACCCCATTACCTATTCGATTTTTCCATAGATCTGCTCGCACTAATGCTTGTTACTACAGAACTGTATTTAAGTGGAGTTTATACTCAGGTTTTCAAAAAGTGAGAGGGCATTTACCACAGCAGTCCATGTTCATGCAAAATGCTGACAAGGCAGCAAGCAGTGTAGCAACACCTCCAGCGTATCTGCAGATCAGGTGTTGAGCACTAGAGCAGCCAACACCTTTGCAAGATCTAAATACAGAAAATAAAAAGCAACTTTGAACTCATTCTCTAGTGATAGTATCCATTTTTTCTACAAGTTTCTTGCATTTGCTCTCAATCACACAATCTTGTTTTGCACTGAGCAGCAGTTACCAAATGAAGGCAACTCTCTCCCCACAGGATTGTGGTCAAAGGTACTCACTGTGCAGCCAGAACCACATCACCAGGTGTTTTTTCATCATTGCTTTGCCAGTTCCAGCAGTTACTGTAGCCAACTCAGAGATACTCATTTTAAGTGCATTTATTAACAATTTGTAAACAGAAGAAAAAGTGGAAGATAGACAAAGACAGCAAGATTTAAGATCACAAAGTGACTGACATTGGAAGGCACCTTTGGAGGTCACGTGGTCTAACCTCCCCTGCTCAATGCAAAACCCTCCACAGCCCCCTGCCCAGGACCATATCCAGACAGTTTTTGAATATACCCAATGATGGAGACTCATCAACCTCTCTGAGCAATCCATGCCAGTGCTCAATCACCTTGACAGCAAGAAAGGATTTCCTCCATTCAGAGGGAACCTCCTGTGTTTCACTGTATACCCACTGCCCCAGTGCTGTCACTAGGCTCTGCTGACAAGAACCTGGCTCCCTCATCTTTGTGCCCTCCCTTCATTGTCTATACACATTGATGGAATTCCCCCCAGCCTTCTCTTCCCCAGGATGAAAAATCACAACTCTCTCAGCCTTTCCTGAGGGTCAAGTCCATCATCTTCGTGTCACTTTGCTGGACTCTCTCCTCTAGCCCCATTTTCCTCTTGTGCAAGAGAGCCCAGAACAGGACACAGCACTACAGGTGTAATGAAAATTACAAAGCAAAATTTTACACTTAAAACATAAGTAATAAAAAAAAAAAGAAAAAAAGGGAAAAAAGAAGAGGAAGCATAAAACTGAGAAATCTAACAAAGAAAACACAGAAATAACCAAAAGTAGAGAAAAGCAATACATTACTAACACACCTCAAAAACCAGCACAACAGCACAATCCAGGTGTAGAGACGTGTTAAGTCAGCCATGTATTTTAAGCTGACTATTTGTGCAGGAATGTTCTTTATTGCAAGTCTCTGTTTCTGTACAAGCAAATGGCAAAATGATACAGGCATCATTATGCTTAATTCCTCATGTGATGACAATTCCTCACAGTTTTCCCATGGCAGCAGCTTTTGACTAGTAGCAAGGTGAACCAGTCATCTTAAAGTGAAGGATATTACACTTTCCTAAAACTGCTACTGTGTCTGGCATGCCTCCACAGTAGTGCTCACAGAAAACAGAAAAAATCAACAATAACAATGCAAAAAAGCTTCAAATAAAATGCAGAAAAGCTGTTTTATGGCTGTCTTTTTTTCCTTTTAAATTATACTTGTGCAGAATAAGGAACAGAAACAATTTAACATCTCTGATGCTGGGGGTAAAAGAAAACTGGGCTTACATTGGTACCATTTTATTTAAAGTACAGATGGCTCTGCTGGACTTGGGGCACAGAATAAGTGAGGGTATTAACATCTATTCCTTGCTCATCACAGACTTACCAAGGCAAAATATCATTTATGCTACATCTCTGAAATAGAGATAGGGCTTTTACGCCTTATAGGCAAGACTGAAATTAATCTCTATAAACTGTCTGAACAGTCAGGAGTTTTATATTGAATATTAAAATTAATATAAAGACTTTTAAACAGGTAAAATGTAAAAGAAAACCCCTTTCACTAACTAATTCTGAGCTATTAACTAAACCATAAATAAAATACCTCCAGAAAAAAGTATTAATCCATTTAATTACTTCCTTAACTTGTGAAGTTTACTTATTATTTCCTGCCCTCCAGAGTATACATGCAATTTTATACCTCTTTTCAGAACAGTAAACAACTCAAAAAGTTTCCATGATTGAACAAGCAGCAGTCAAACATGAGAGAGGGGCTTGTTTGTGCCTGGGAGCATGTGAGACACAAAGAAAAGAAACAATTAAGACTCACCAGGTTAGTGAGAAGGCACTTATTAAAGAAAAAAAAAAAAAAAGAGCACTTCAAATAATTTATTTCCTCTTCCTCTACTTCTCACAGGCAGGCAAGGGAGAAGAGATTTTCTTGGAAAATTGAATGAGGTCAAGGAGTTAACTCATATGTGCACTCATCAAGACCTTTCCAAATATAATGAGAAGCATGAAAGATTTTTTCATGGAGAAAAAAGGATTTAAAATAATCATCCAGATGGTTATAAATGATATGAAAGAGAAAATCTGGAACGTGACCAACCTGCAACACTGTGATGTAAGCCCTTAAATGCAGGAATCCAAACCTGAAACAATCCACATTGCATAAACAGAGCATGTTGAAAAAGGAGTTCACATCCAAAAGGAAGAAAGACAAGGAAGCAAGGAAGACAAGTAGGAATGACATAAAGCCTAAGCTTTAGCTTAAAATGTTGGTAAGCTCAAAGCACAGGAGTGGTAAAACAAGATTAAGAAAAACCATTTAATGCAGGATGAGGAAATACTGTAGGTTTAGAGGGCAGGGCATTAGTTCTTCCACACTTGTATTCACAGATGTACCTGTGTAATTAGCAGTTCTGATGATAATGATGTACTGAAATACTGAAGAAATCTACTGCACAGTCAGCTACTTCATTGCCAAAGTGTGCCAGACAAATGCAAAAATGTAATATGAAAGCAACTGCAAAAGCATGCTGATTCAGGAAAACAGAGCTCCTCAGCTTTCCAAAGGTGGAAGAAGCAGGTATCACAGAGGTAGATTGCTGACATCGATGGAGATTCCGGTCAGACTTAAATTTTACTGAGAATTTCAATGCTGTTATAACTAATTTCTACATCAAAGATTTTTTTTATAGAGAGGAAAAAGTTGTGTAGCACAAGAATAAGAAGCAACTAATTCACATTATATTTAACGAATTTTCTGGTGAGAGAATTGAATGTTTTTTTCCATAATTTCACCATGCCTACTGTAGAGCCCAGGAGACAATAAGTATAAAATGCAGTAGTGTGTATGACCAGCCTTCACCATTGGGAGGGGTTAACCAACATCCCAATGTAAGTGCCCTTACACAAAAATTAAGTAATTTACTGTTACTTTGTGGACAAGCCCTTATTCATATTTCATAGACAACACAAAACCAACATACATATATATACAGTACAGAAGACTCAACCCCAAAATTCTGTAGTAAGAACACCTGCAGGTTTGTAAGGTTTTCCAACTTGCATGCACTATGAAGCTTATTTAAAAAACCCCACACCACAAAGAGCAGTTCACTGAAATTAAGGTTTTCTTAATGAAGTCATGAAACTGCACAGATCATGATGTGTGGGCCAATTGTGAACTACTCCCACTTGTGTGTGCATTTTCTTTAACACACTTACATATTGTTGATTGGCAAGTACTAGACTCACACCTATGAAAATAAAGAGCTGACTCTTAAATCTATGCTATTAACAGCAAACCTACAATATCCATTTGCATATAAAAATAATTTTAAAGTACACCAGTAAAACAAAACATACAATTCTACAGTTAAGAAAATTATTAAAAAAATAAATCAAAACTTCACCTAATGATAGCTCATTAATTCAGTCCTGTATACAACAGAAAATAAATTAAAAGATGAATTATTGTGATTACTGTTAATTTCAAAGAGAGACAACAGAGACAAAACTGGATTATATAAAGAGTTCTGAAACATACATACTACATTTGATTTCTAGTCAGAAACTTTGTGAGTGACTTCTCATCTATTTAAATAAAACAGATGCCAAATGAATTACATTTACTACGACTTTCTGCATATATTGTAGCTTTCATATAATTTGTTTTCCTGAAGGTTAATAAAGTTTAGCAACAGGCAGAGTTTACAGATGGCAGAACTAGGACTGTAAAATTTCTTAACCTCGCTGGAAAGACCAACTTAATTTAGTGAAAAGAATGCAAGGGAATGTTAAGATTTGATAAATATTACAGGGAAAGAAGTGTATCAATCCCCTTGACTTGGTGAAATGCATTCTTACACCAAATCTGAAATTGGAATGCTTTATTGCACCTTACCATAAAACTTTGGCTGCAACATGAAAATGGACAGCCATGGCAGGCCATCTTTCTCTCTCAAGGTGTTATCTGCTCATCAAATTCTCACCTCTCTACCTCATCCAGGACCTAATCGATCATGCATCAGCCAGAAATTTAAAAGCCAAAACTGTGCTGCGCAATAAATTCTCCCGACTTGGCAACAGTGAGTTTGTATGTGTTGAGAGGCTTTGCTGACCTCCAGAGAAGTGTCAGCACTGGGAACAGTGCAGTTATGTCAGCACAGCTCTTCTCCTGTTCATCCCATGGTGCTCAGTGGGCTGTTATCCCGTGCTCTGCTCCATTATGGCAGACATGAGCTACCAAATCAATAAGAAAAATTTAAGGCACATTTTGTGTCTGTGCTTTGATTACAAGCTCCTTTGAACTGCAATTCTTCCTAAGTGTCTGAAAAACATTTTGTAATCTTGAATACTTTCATCAACTAGTATTTTTGACAGAAGGCCATCCTGTGAGACATTTAAATTCTTTGTATGTTCTTTCTTACTATATATTTCTATTATCCTATTAATTTTTGTCTAAGTTGAAAGAACACACACCAAGATGCATCTAAGGGACACAACAACAAAAAAACCATGACCACATAAGAACAATGATTTGTAAGGTGATTAGTATTTTTAAAGTGCTGTTGTTAAAAATATAAAATGAAAGAGATGGCAAGCGATTCAAAAGCAAGCTGACTATGAAAGAAAGAGATAAATGGACTTAGTCTTCCTAAATTCGTGATGAAAAAGACAGACTGGTAGCACATTGTTTCCTCCTGTCACTGAAGAAAGAAAATCATAATCTGTATCCTAATCCTCTTACCTTCATCAGAAGACCACACAGACTGACACAATACATATTCCAATCACATTAGCTGATGCTGTTATTATTTACTCCAACATTGAAATTCAAGAATTTTGATTTGATAAGATGAATTTAAGGAGAACTTCCATGTCTCTTTATATCACTATGATAGAGATGGCCATAGGCCACTAAAAATTCTGTATTTCACCACAGATTAAGCAAATAACAGTTTCTTACACCACTGTTTTAATCTTACCTCATTCAGGCCTAAAATGAATTTCCCACTCATTTCCCCCTAGCAAAAGCATGAGTCTCGACTGCACAAACTCAATCTCAGTTTTGTTACTTACAAGCAATACTCAAGAAGAGTAACACTAGCATTTCCATACAAATTTCAATTATTACAATAAATATCAAGTTCTGTGATGATCTAAACAATAACTTAAAAAAACCCCAACATTTTTATTTAAAATTAAAAGACTGACAACATACTGTATTCTAAACCTTCCACCTTAAAATTCACAATTTGGTCAACCAGTTGGTGATTAATACAGCATTACATTTAAATTACTCCACCTAGACAATTAACAAAGAACCACTAATCTCAGATCAGCCACATGGCCAGTATTATTAAAATGCCCAAACTAGTCTTCTACTGTGTCCCACTTGGGTGCAGCTTCTCAGCAGTTGGCCAGGAGCTGCTGTCCTTCATTGCCGATAAAACCGTCTGACAATGGCCTACGACACCATTTGTGATGATTCAAGTGCTCTGAAGAAAGGGCTCACAAAAATGTGCATTTATAGCAATCTGCAAGCAGACAATATGCCTTCAGCTCCTTTGGTTTTAATAACATTCCCTTTGGAAAGTGAATCAGTTGAAGACTGTTCCAATAAAACAGTAAGTCAAACTCTAGACAAGGCATCAACCACCGTCTATACAGTTTGTGACAACGTCCTTGATTTTCTTTCTTCCATACTTTTTTTCCAAAGACCAAGCAGTGAAGGCAGTTTGATTTTGTCCATATTCTTACTGTAAACATTAAGAAATATACCAAGGACAACCAGTAAGCCTGACCACACGTACCTAGAGGGGAGGCAGAGGAGGGGAGAAAGGTAACTATTAGCACTTCGTCTGTAGCAATTACAAACCAATATTTGTGGATTAAACAATCCTTACTTCAAGAAGAGGAGAGTTGAAGAAAAATCCCCCAAAAATCAGTGGGCTCAGATAGAATTTCCTTGAATCTTTATTATAACTATCCTTCCACCTTTCTTTTTTCCTGGCCTGGCTGGAGAGCTTATTAAAGTGCATTTATAAGTTAAGTAATAATTAAACAGTGCATGCACCACTTCTTTCTCACATTAATAAAATAATCCTGAGGGGTTTTAGTATGTTTTTACTTCCTATGGTTATGAGAGCTATACTGTTTGTTACTGGTCCAAAATATTTTCTCACTCTGTGCCTTATATCCATACTTCCCAATGTAGGCACTTTTTTGTTTCAGCTCTCCATTCTTTTGTTTCAGCTCTCCATTCTCCGTTCTTTTTTTCAGCCTCTATATTTTTAGCTCAGGTAAATTCCATTTGGGATTGTCGTGCAAGCTTTTTTCTTAAATCAATTTGTATATAGAAATAAAATAAATTTTATGTTGTTTCAAACCTGAAGCAATTAAAATCAAAGTATGCAATTTAGTTGCATTTTTCAATGTAAGCTCTTTCTTAAAATTTTAAAAAAGGGACTAAGCCCAAGCTCAAACATTAGGCAATTTAATATATCAAGATAATACAGTTATTTAAAAGGGCTAGCTAAGAATTCAGATCTGAGCTTATTAAAGCAGGAACAATACCGTAATGGAGAAAATCCCTTCCTTTAGCCAAATTTTCCACCACAGAAACAGTACCCGAACAATTTATTATATATCATAAGCACTAAATATTATGTAAGGTTTTCCGTAAATTTTCTTTGTTACCTTCCAGACCTTTAGAAAAATGTAAACTCTTTTCTCTGATGATTGTCTCATGATTAGCATCAACAAGCCAGTCAATACTTACAGTAGACTGCCAACATTTGCAGAAGATAAGCATTAAACCCTGAATATGATTAATTAGCGTTATATTTCCATGAAGAAGAACATAATTTTTTATAAAATATTTTGTAAACCACGAAGAGCTATAAATACTTACTGTAACGTGAATGGCTTTGCAAAGAACAAAAAAGAAAGCACAATGGTCATTGCTTTTCTTCCTGTTGTTACTGCAGAGGAAAACAAGTATTAACCTCTTTAAGAATTCAGTTACAGCAAAAGAACATAACAAAGGATTAGCAGGTAACCTCATGAAATAATTGTCTCACTAAAATGATGATCACAGCCTTGGTGCAAACACAGAATGCAGATGCACTAGTGCAGCACAAAACAGCACTGGAACCACGGGATTTTTGAAAACAAGTACACCGTGTCAGTAGTACCGACTCCAGGCACACTACCTGCAGCAAGGAAATTTCCAGAACAAGACTTACTATTTAATAACTTTATGCTAATCAATCCACAGTCTCTGAGAGCAACATGCAAGTAACTGATGATATAAACTCATCTGTTAAAGCTTAGATGTAGACCAAAGACCAAAGGTCAAGTATCTTGCCATTTCTTCCTCATGTTATTACTACTCCATGGTGTTTTGGGTTCTATTTTTGAGTAGAATGGGATTATCCTCTCATCATTCTTTTGAAATTACTAAAAATTTCCCTAACAGTGCAGGGAATTATAATTTTGCTTAGAAGCCTAAGAGACCAAGGATGACTGACTTCCAATGATTGCATTAGGAAGTTTTCCTCAAAATCACCAAGAGACATTCCTCTACATGTGATCTGTCCACTAAAAAGAATCAAGGTAGTAAAAAGAGTGGAGAACACAATCCCATTTTCAAAACAGAGATAAACTCTTTAGTTGTTCTGAAATTAACAATAGCTCCAATAATCATTTGAACAATTTCAATGCTATCTGTAATGAATAAGGATAAAGCATTACTAGCAAACTGTGTATCAAGCAACCTATGTAGTTTATCACTGAAACAAAATCAGTAAATGAGTGGAAGTTGTAGAAAATGTTTAAAAACCAAGTAAGAATGCAGCCAGGCACACAAGTTTAGCTATGGAGGCTAAGGGCCTGAGAAGGTGTTACTCTATATGATGGCACAGTGTTCTCACTTGAGAAAGACCCCAGGACAAGGTGCAGTAGGTTTGCACCTAAATAATATATTTTTTTATTATCAGAAAATATTTTGCTTACCATGAAGTTCCTTTTACTATACCAAACCAGAAAGTCGTATTTGTATAACTACATCCAGATTAGTCTTACTGCAACACACTGGGAAAAGGGACCAGTGACTACTGATGTACTCTCACAGCGCTTTGGCTAGAAAAACAAGTTCCATTCCTCCCAACTCTATCCCACAAACAAATATTCACTTAAGAGTGTTTTATAGTAGAAGAAACAGCCTTCACTACTGCTTCATCTGCCCCAACTTCAACTTTTTAGTAATAATTTTCTTTTTACATTTTAAGAAATTTATGCACATTAAATAAAATGATTTTCTATTACATGAAAAATTAAAGTAGAATAGAAAAGAAAATTGAGTTTTAATTAGAAAACAGTTTACAAATGAATAATTTAAAAAATGGTTAAATTACTTCAGTTTTTCTAATTACAATTATTTCTGCTCTTTCAAATCAGTTATTAATTAAAATATTTATGTAACCATTTCCTTCTGAATTAAGTGCCTTTTCTTCTTTTTCCCAATTAAGTCTGATAATTTCTCATTCTGCTAATAGAAATACAATTTTCATTAAACTCTTTCACCCCACTCCCCTCAAGAAGGGGGAGGGTGGATGGGGGGAGGTGGGAGGGACAGTAATGAATGTGGTGTTCTTCCAAGGCACAATAAACATTTTCATATTGCTACAGGCAAGACAAGAAGGGCTGAAGTGTTAGAATTGTCAAGGTCAGGCATAAGAAAACCAGGGAAATACTATTCTACAGCATTTTAAAACTTTTTTTTAGTACAGTGAGACTTTTTTTTTTAAAGAGGTATTTTAATACATGAAACAACCCTCTCCTCTGGGTCAATCTCCAGTCAGGAGAGCTACTGAACTTGGTTAAAAGCAAATACGAAACAGATAGGCTGCAGAGGAAATAACTGATAGGAAATCAGAGCATGCAACCCTCAGGTCAGAGAACAACGATGTATTTTCTCCTCCACTACTGTGAATGAAGTAGAGCATCACTTGACAGAAACGAGGGTGTCTTTTAGGGGAAGAAGAAAGGAAAGCAGCTACATGACATCTTGCTACACCTTCCTCCCCACCAGGTGCTTGTGACTAATGTTTGTGGTTTCACGTGCTTAGAAACAATGTCACTGCCTACTATGTCCTTCCAGAACATCCTTACTTTTCCTTCTATGTTTTAAATGATGTAAGTCTTTTCCTTTCTGTATTTTCCTACGAAGACAGGCTGAGAAAGTTGGGGTTGTTCAGCCTGGGGAAGAGAAGGCTCAGGGGAGACCCTATAGCACCACACAGTACCTAAAAGGGGCCTGCATGAGAGCTGGAGAGGGACTTGTACAAGGGCATGTAGTGACAAGGACAAGGGGGAATGGCTTTAAACTGAAAGACAGTTCTAGGAAGAACTAGAAGATACTAGGTAGAAACTCATACTGTCAGAGTGCTGAGATACAGACTGTCCAGAGAAGCTGTGCCTGCCTTATCCCTGGAAGTGTTCAAGGCCAGGATGGATGGGGCTTTTGAGCAAACTGGTCTAATGGAAAGCGTCCCTGTCAATAGCAGGGGAGCTGGAACTAGATGGTCTTTCAAGTTCCTTCCAACCCAAATGATTCTGTGGTTCAATTTCAACTCCTCCATTTAGAACAGTGTTCGGTTCTGCACTAAAACATGGCCCAGCCTATATGCACAAGCTTACTTAACCAGCTCTACATGGTTGAAACTGTGGCACAAAAAGAATCAGAAAACTCTCAAATACATTCTACCATGTGAAGATCCATGCTACATAAATCAGCCAGCACAAAGAACAGAAAAAAAAAAAAAAGCCAGAGTAAAAACAATTCTCAAAAGCTCTGTCCTGAACAATAGACTAGGATTACCTCATTTTTATACAAAGGCAGTAAAAATATCATTTGTTCATACCTGTTACAGCAAGAAGGGCACCAAAGATTTTAATCAAAGCTAGAACAAAGGATATGCCAAAATACCCAGTCAGGGAGAAAAGGAATGCATAACCATAAGTCTGAACTGGATGCTGCAACAATAAAAAAGCCGGTTAGGAAAATGTAAAACAAACCCTGAGGTATTGCAAAATGACATAAAACTACAGACTTTAATCAACTGCTTGAGCAATAATAAGCTGTTCAACAATGCATTCATGCAAAAATCCTTATTTAATTTTAGTTAAATAATGAAAAAATAATAATGAAATTATAAGCTCATAAGTCTGGTCCTGTGATTTTGTTGCTTTTTAAAACATTACCCTATCTTATACATCAAAGACTGGAAAAACTTGCTTACTGTATGAATTATACAGGTTAACCTGTTTACATGATGAAAATAGAACTTTAGAGAGAGAAGTGATGAGATTTTCTAAATCATACAGTGAGGTTTTCCAAGGAGGTTCTTCATACAAAAAGGGAAATCTTTACACCTACCTTTGAGCAAAATGTTACTGCAGGGCTTAATCCAGTAGTGCAAGTTAATCCAAATAAAATGTACACAAAACCTATTGAATAGGAATACAAAACCTAGAATAGCGTAAGAGAAAAGAATCACTAGGTGATACTATGCAAAAGGGCAAAATTAAATAAATGCTTTCAGATGCTTGGCCCTATTAATATGCTTCAGCTCAGTTTCTCAGAGCCGAATTTACAGTGTTTGGTGATATTTTTATTAGCATTTATAGAATAGCAAAAAGTCAACAGTAAGTGTTAGACATATTCTTCCTAACCACAACAACATAAAAGGAGTTTGGAAAGCAAGTCAGTTAATAATATCCTGAGGTCAGTGTCAACCATGGCAAATCCTTCAAGTTCAGGATTTCACAGCCTAAGTAAGACTTCCCACAACGATGCAATTTAATAGTCTGAAGAACTATTTAACACATCCTTCATTATCTGCTATTTATCCAGCACAGTAAAGATCTGTATTACATTAAATGTGCAAAGGGTAGCACACAATCACCATGCATTACCAGAAGTGTCACGTAAGTTCCATCTGTGTCACTTCAGTTCACAAGCATGGCACACATGCAGGATGGCTATGGCATACTGGAGTCTCAAATATGGCCAGCTCAGTGCTCAGAACACTCAGCAAACAGGTAAGCTCTTTATTTGTCTGCACTCTTACTCAATTCATAGCTGCATTGTGCAACAAAACAATCTTCATCTATCCTTTCCCATGTTGAGCCAGCAGAAGTAGAAACTGGAACTGTCCATCCATCCATCCTCCCTCTCACACAGCTGGAGGTATTCAGCTGCTTGGACAACATTTAGTGGCATTTTCTTGTGAAACAGGGAATGAGTCAACAGAATTATTCTACACAATGCTGCCTAGAACATGCTGATCTACTATGCTTTCAAAACTCCATGTCTTGTTATAATATCTCAGTTATTGGGAAAAATCTATTAAAAATTGACAGAAATTCCATGAGACAACAGAACACTTACTGCTGCTCTAGAATAAAGAAGGGTGAATACACATTTAGAGAGCAGACCTGCTTTCAAACACTTAAAAACCAATGACTTGATCCTCAGAGCTTTTACTTGACACTGTTTATACACACAGAAGTCAGTCCCTACTTCTTCACTTGCCTCTGCACCCAGCTTGTCTCCCTACGTACCCAAGGACTTCACTTTTCACAACCAGGAATAAATAAACACCACGTCCCTATTTCCTTGTTTGGGAGTGTAATACAAGTCACTTCCACAGAATGACACATAAGGCAAAAATCAGGTATAACCTTCCAGAACAGCCGTTACTATTTCAGCCACAAGACATCTTTCCCCTTTCCATAATTAAATCCAGGGCAATTTCCAACTCTGACAGAGTAAGAGAGATCCTGTGGATGACAGGTCCCATCATTATTCAATTTTCTTGCCAGATCACTGTCCATTAAACATAATCTCCAATTCAGATTCAATTTTTACCCACAGTCTCAAGTACAGAAAATGATTTCCAAAATTCTGCTTGTACTTCTGCACTGAATTCTCTGAAAAAAATCCTTAAGTGTAATGTCTAAACCATAAACAAACAAAACCCTCATATTCTAAACCACTACACTCTACAAGTAGTATGAGTATACAGTATGAGGATCAACATTTGTCAGACTAATGCAGAATAAGAAGCAAAGTCCTGAAGAGAGCAGGAGTTTTGTAAGTAAGGCAGCAACAACTGTCACACACAAAGTGGGCAAGAAAACAGCAACAGATTGCACTTTGGTTTGAACTTTGGGAATGACAGCTATAGAAGGCTGCACCAGTTCATGTAGTTAAATCTCTGCCCCCAGCAGCAGTCAACAGTGAGCACTAAGAAAACATACATGAATAAAAATAAAAATACACTGACACTTTTAGGTATATATTCTCCCACTTTCCAGAAACTTGTAACTCAAACTTCTTGAGCCATCCTCAGTCATTTCTAGCGTTAAATGAAGATTCTATTCCTTCCAACTTTTTCTCCATTTATGAAGCTATTCTCATGAGGAACTAGAGAATTCTCTCTAGTTAAATGTCAAATACATGCCAAATATAGAAAATAAGTTTCAGTAACTTTTTACCTGTGGCATATTTACATCATGCCTTGTATAGTAAAAATTTTACTGGTATTTGCTCAACTTCAGAGAAAAACACACCAAGATTTGTCTAAAAAGAAAAATAACCTCAGACCATATGAACGGATAATCCACATTCCAAGTAAGTATATAAAAAATACTAGGCTAGACATTTTCAAAATGATGCACTTCACTGAATCAGGAACAAAAATATTCACCCAGAATTTTACAGATTTCAAAAGATTTAAAAAAACCTGCCTCCCCAGTGCTAGCACACTCCAGAATATAAAGTATAGTAAGTAAGAAAAGCAACATGTTCCATGTAACACATGCTCAACTATACCAGAATAATAGTGTGTATTTTTCAGAGATTAAGCATGTGATCCTACAAAAAACACTACATTGATCTCAGGCCTGCAGGGTAGACAAAGGAATTGTTGACAGAAATTAGTGTTTTTGTAGCTGCAATATGCATTTGAAGTTCCACACAGAAAGCAGCATGCTTGAAAGGTTTAAAAACGAAACAGAAAAATCTGAAGTCCTCTGACAAACAGGAAACCCCAAAAACAGTACACCAAGAGCTTTTCTGTTCATAAGCAAGAGAAAAACACATTAAGTCCCATGCTTTGTCAATGTAGGCTTTGCCTATGATAAAACATGTTCTTTTAAAATCGCTAACGTGGTATTTACCATTTCTGAATTAGAACCATTGTGCAACTTCATAGCTTTTTCCTGTACATTTCCTATAACTGCATCTGCGCAGAGGGCAAGGGATATTAGGATCACACCTATTAAAACAAACAAACAAACAAACAAACAAACAAAAATATCTTCAGAATATTCACCAGCAAAATGGTGACAAAAAGTCCAAGGAATAGAAAAATAATAACCACCCCTCCCCTATAATATATTCTAAACATAAGCAAAAATATTTCATGACACCAGTATAAAGCAATGCCTACCTCCACCCTCCCTCCACCAACTAACCCCTGAGCACTGTGTGTGTCTCTAAGGTTTGATGGCAACGTCTGGACATTGCTACAAAGAAGACAGCAGTAGTTTTTGTAGTAATAAGAGCAACAGCAGTTGCAGTTAGTTAATGAAGATAAATAACCAGAGAAAATACTCTTTTTGATTAGTTAATCCCACATTACTTTTTGCCTGACAAAGGCAAATAGAATGTTAGATGCAATGGTAAAACAAATGCAAGAGGATTGACAGTAGAAATCTTTCATTACTGAAACATTAATTTTAAAAAACGTTTTTTTACGGTTCAGGTATAAACCTCATGGTTTTAGCTTATCACTTATGCTCACAATGAAGTCACTACACAGTCACTGCTGTAATCAGCTTTCCAATAACAAAAACCTGGTAACTCTAGTTCATGTCAGCCACAGTTCATTTCCCAGCCTACAGACATTCATGACTGTTGTATTTAATGATGAACACAGGTTGAAATACCACTTTTCCTAAGTATACAACATTACAGAAGATACTAATCATCAAAATGCAAATCAAGACCTGCTCTAGTCTTGGTTCTTTAAAAGATCGTGCCAGTGAAGAAACTAGAAGACTAGAAAAAAGCAGTGTTTTATTTTCTTAATCCTATGTTCTTACAGTCAGAGGTGGAACATTTAACATTTTTAAAGCCCATGACGCTTAAGGTGGTATTTTCTTGGCAAGAACTTCTAAACCAGTGTTTTTAGTTTGGGAACCATTTCCTTTGCATGGCTAGACTTCCCATGTCTCTTTATCAGTCAAAATTATCAGGCCCTGGAAGAGGCAGAATTCAATGGAAAAGACATGATAACATGAATAATATTGGTAATGCTAAAAATATAGATATCTCATCTGCATGGATTCAGCTCTAGTCCAAAGATAGAATAACAGCTCCAGCTCAGCAATTTCACTCTGTAAAGTGATGGATGCATGTCTCCATGGGCATTCTCCATGATGATTCACGTTCCAGACATGCTTAATGGCCCAGGCACACCACTGGAGAAATGCATGGTTCAGCACTGGACTGAGATGAAAAGGTCACCTGGAACCTGGAGCAGCAGTGCACATGGAGAGGAGAAATGTGGGGACAAGAAATATGTTAATCTTACACCCATTACACAGTTTGGAGTGTGAGGAGAATTGTTCCACACATTGTGGCAGTGCTGAGCAGAAACAGCAAAGCCACGGATGAGACCAGCAGTGTTGTAGTGGATGTAAAGCATGAGTAAAAACAATTGGAAAAACTGGACCCAAATTAGTTCTGAAAGGAATCTGCATGGAAACAGTTCTACATAAATCATTGGAATGAACTCAGGAATTCAGTTATTCTTTGTCATTTGAGAAAAAACTTCAACTAAGTTTTTAAATCCAAGCAGGTTAAAATCCTTGCTTTGCTTCTGGTTTTAGACAGTATTAAAAGGTTAAAAAGTGAGCTCCACCTAAAAACTAGGGCAAATCTGAAGAAGATCATCAGTTAATATAAAGTAAATGGTTCTGAAATGGAAAAATACTTAAAAAATTAACTAGAAAAGTCAACTAATCTTTTTAAGTTTTAAAATGTTCCAACTGAATTTTATTTTATTTATTTTAATATATATGGACTGAGGTAAGTCTTTCTTGAGAATACATGAGACATTTCAACCACAAGGGTGCAGTTTCCAGAAATTTTAGGAACCTAAGACTTACATTTTGAATAAAGGACTCTTCTGCCACAGACAGAGCTCTGCTAGAGCAAAACTACAATGAAACTTGCATTTTCAGCAGGATACCTGAAGGCACTCCAACAAGAACTCAGAACTTCTACGGAATGCTTACTGTAGGAAAAAGCAAGCATTTTCTTAAACTCTAAAATACAATATGCCTTTACCTGTCAAGTTGAAGTTTGGTGCAACTGTGCTGTCAGCTAAAGTAAACCATATTAATCCCAGGCTCATACATAGGGCAGCAGACACGTCTACAATATTGTAACGTTTTCCTACAAAATACAAACAGCAAGAATGGACTGTTAGCACTCTCAGAATTTCATGTTTGTCCTGTTTAACAGCCTAGAAGACAAAGGAAACTTTGTTCCAATGCCATCCTTCTATTTCAAATGAAGACCCAATGCTCTGGTCTGCCACAACCTGACTTAGTTTCTTCCACAAAAGAAATTCCTACTACAGGGAAGGACCCTAATGGGAAATATCTGATTCTTGTGACCAGCTTTGGCTTGAGTCCACAGTTACAGCACTGACACAAAGCACATCTCCCCTGACAAAGCATTCTCTTAGCGACTTCAGGACAGCTTAGATGTTTCTCAATACTTTTCCCTCATACAAGACATTTTGGCTGCCTTTACTGGTCAGAAAGAAGTCAATTCCAAACACTAACAGAAAACTTGGGTACTCTGAGAACCCGACGCTGTCTTATAGTTTGGGAGAGACAGATTGTGGAGGGAAATGGAAAAAGGAAGTAAGAACATGAAAAAGCAGGAGTTAATGTATCTTGTTTGAAGTAAGATATTCTTTGCTGAGAAGCTGAACTTTGAACATAAGCTTCCAAGGGAACTTAGTTGAACTGAATTTTTTAAACAATATTAAAAAAATAGCTTCTGAGACTACAACACTACTACAACACAATAAAAAGTTTCACAAAGCTTTAGGGAAATACCAGCCACTTTGCATTAAAATGATAAAAATTACTCCTACTAGAAGGTAAATAATTTGTAGGCATGTACATATATAAAGTTGAAATCTCTGAAAATTCAGCGTTTTCAACCAGAAGGCCAGAATTACCTACAGAAATAGAAATACTGCATTCTAGATTTCTTTCCATAATACTTGTCCATGTAGACCTTTACTGACTAAATTTTTCTGTACTGAACACAAACTTTTACAATATACTCAAGTCTTCTAAATCCAGAAACAGTGAAGTATATTTATTCACATAACTATAACCTTTAGCCGTTTTCTAACATATTCCATTTTCTCTCCTTGAAATATGCACTATGACTTTAGGACTAGCCAAAGACATGCAAAATCAGGTGTATTTCTGATTAAGCATTCAATCAAAATTTAGGAATTAATATTTTCAAACAAGAGTAGTGATATTCTTCACAACTCATGGTTGGATTTGCTTTTCAAGTTTTCCATTTCAATACTGAAATTGTTTCATTTATGAAGTGATTTAGTTTAGAAAGCAAATTTACACTTCATAAAAAAATAAGGAAAGCGTGTGTAAAAATGAAGTTTTGCAAGTGACCTGTAGAATGTTTTTCCCCATACTTTCTGTTATCTAATTATATTTGTACATTTGCTCAGAAGATGCTTCAGAAATTCCGACTTTTCCTCCTATAGGAAAGATTCTACCAGTGGAATTAAAAAACCTACAGAATTCCATTTATGACTGGCTCCCAAAGAAACAACTTAAAAAAAATCTAACAAGACTAACACTTACCTTGTATAAAAACCCCACCTATCATAACTGGAATCAGCTTACAGCACTTGAAGATGACTTGAGTAGGGTAATTCAGATATCCTAAAGAGGTATTTGACAAACCCATAGTTCCCACTGTCAAAAATGCTATTATCATGTAGGTTTTGCCAGGAATTCTAGAAAACATAAACACACAAATCTTGGTGTTACAGACTCATTTAGAGGAGATTTAGCTTGGAAAATTCAGGTAAAGAAACACTTTTGTAATACAACCTCAACATCTTCCTCACTGAATTTCCCTTCATAGAAATTTAAAAATGCACATAAATGTGATTTCATATTTCATTTCATTCAATTACTGCGAATGAAAAGCACAAATAGAAGACAATAAAAACTTCATGGCTCATAAAGTATTCAAGCAGTAATTCTTTAACCTCCTTCTGAGAAGGAATGTTATTTACACAAGAATGTAAGACAAGACAAAGGTTTCAGGTTATTTGTCAAAGGAAATGTGGAAGATTGGTACACTGAGATAACCTGGATCTTAGTTCTGTCACAGGTCACTGTGACAACTTCTTTGGTGAAGTTTTCATGTGAACCTTGACATTTTTAAAACGAAGAAAGCTGAAAAAAGGACCATTGTTTTATGAAACTCAACAAAACTAAGAGCAGTGATTCAGACACCATGAGCAGAGAGGCTCGTTGAACATTTTCAGATGTTTTGTTCACAGTTTGATGAAATTATCACCTGACAACAGATGATCCAACAGTTACTTCTGTGCTCGTTTTGTGACTTTTTTACAGTTATTGCTGTGCATATGTTCAGTTATTTTTCACGCATACTCAGAACCATGTTAAGAACATAAGGAGCTGTCTTGCTGCAACCCTGTCTTATCTGTAACTCATTATGTGATGCACGCATACTCTGAGGCATGCAAGAAAAATTTAAAAAATATAGATTTCTGCATGTCTACAAGAAGATGTCTAGGTTATAGAAAATAAAATGTGAAATATATTTCAGATCTACATCTCCAACACAACTTACTTGAAGAGTCATGCTCTGTAAGCATTACCAACTGATAATAAAACCCCGTAAGTACCAGTAACCCAAAAGGTAACTGTGCAATATTATCTGATGCATCTCAAAAAGTCAGGTAACTTGAAAATTAAGCCATCAGTGTTTAAAATAAAAGGATTAATTTATCAAAGTTATGTTGTTTGGCAAAAAAAAAAATTTATAGTCTAAAACCAGTATATGCAAAATCATCCAAGGTTGACTGCAGGTAAGGAAAACTAGTTGTTTAACTAGAATATAAGGCAACTTTACAATTCATGTACACCATGACAGCCTGTATTCAAGTTTCCAGAGTGCCTCAATAAACACTTTGCAGAGGCCATAGATGGGTAGGAGGCTGCAGAATGGCTACATTGAGTCAGAAAATATCCCATTTCCATGGGATTCAAGACATCAAAAATCTCCTTGGTCAACTGCAGTGAAACACAACAGTTCTGTGGCAGTTTCACGAGTGCTGTCTTAAATGAAACCACAACACTTCAGAACATCCTTTGAAGCAAACCCACTCAGCCACACAGCAAGCAGAGAGCAGATCTCTGACACTCCCCAAGGTGCACAGCATGTTAGAGGAAAACATATTCACTGACAGATGGCTTCAAGTGCTGTGAAGAGCATTGGCTCTATTCTAGATGTGATAATCCCAAGCAACACATACATGAGTCAGTCTCTCTCTCAGCCACCTTAAGGATACAATATGTTCTGTAAGTGGGACAGTGACAGCAGAGTCAACAAAACTACTTACAGGTCCGAAATCCAAGTCAGTGCTTCTAAAATATTCTCTACCATCATCCAGAAAATTCACTTTCTTTTATCTACAGAACTGTTAGCAATGCCTCACAGTACTCACACTCAACAACCAGAAGTTAAATCTACCGTAAGTATCAAATACTTCTAATTTCATGGACAGTGGGTAAAATGCTTGGAAAAACACATACCTTCTTCTTTTGTCCTGAATCAACTGCAATTCTATTAGTCCAAAAATGGAATAAAATCCAAATTGCACTAAAGTGAGGTACCAACCAAAAGGTTTAAAACCTTCCACTGAAAATATCAATTCCTATAAAAACAAAAACCCACCAAAGTCATGTACATACACCAAAATATTAAATGGACAAAAAAAAAAAATCAACAGACCTTTTTCCTCCATGTACATGCAAATCTAGCCTTTGCAGATGCTGGTTATTAACTAGATTTATCTGCCACATGTAACTTGCAAAGTATTGAAAAAGAAAAGACAATTTAGGTTCTCCAAAATGAAAGAAGAAAATTTACTGTTGTTGTAAACACACTAAAATTAATGGATCAATTCATTAGGGGAATACACTTGATCCATTAGTAATTATCTCATATTACAGATGGCTTCCTGCCTGCTTCTTCACTGCTTTTCACTTCATTTACTTCAGTAGACTGTTTTAATTCAGATTGTATAAATATCTCAGCATAAATTTAATACAAATTTTCTCTAACAAACATCCTTACTGATAATTTTCAGCTCTTAGGAACGCACAATTAATATTTTGAGTGCCTACATTAAACAGCACTTGTGAGTTCATAAATTTGCATGCTGCAGGAGTATTTTAAACCAGAGCAATTTGTTATGGAAAAATACAGACACTGCATAAAGACTTATGTAGGTATATCAGTTATAGAAACCAAAGGCTACATAATATTTGCCTTTTTGAGATTCTGCTATTAATTATTGATCATGTTCTCTTAACTCTTTTGAAGTAACTTTATGTTAACAAAGTGCCCAGCTGCTTTTGAAAACTGCATTAGAAACATGACTTTTAACTATCATGATTTTTAATCACTGTTTTATTGAGAATACTCAATAAATATAAAAATAATTTTAAAAAGGGAACAGAAATGTAGCTGCTCAAGATAAGAGAGATAAGATTAGCAGAATGGTAAATGTTTAACTAAGATGGCATAAACATTATGCTTCTGTTTAATAAACTACCACAGTACATGTTTCATATCTGTCCTGAGAGCAGAGAGAAAAATAAGACAACTGTAACTGTACAGTACTCATGGAACTTAGGGAGATCTAAAGGTTTCACCATCAATGAAGGCTTTGGTGTATCTTGCACGCAGAAGTAAAAGACCAAGTTATGAAAGTCCAAGTGATCTAAACTTTACAGGCATATGAACCATAACGGAAACTTACATTATATATTACTTGCTGCTCTTGAATACTGAAAGGCTGACTTTGCAATAAATATCTAGTTTAAACATCTATATATATTAAAATGCACACTATATTATTACGCTATTGAAAAAGAAAAGAGCTAGGAGGACTTGGCCTAAGACAAAAGTTCATAATATTTACCTGTAAATATCCATAGATTAGATAAAACATAAACACTCCAGAAACACAGATGAAAAATTGAGCAGGTTTGCTAAATTTGCTGAGATTCATGCCAAGAACTACAATATCATCTACTGATTTGATATGGGGAGACATAGCTTGAGATTTGGAAGGTACACTGATGGAAATGTATTTTCTCGATGAAGTGAATTTCAGATCCATGGTTCCTGGTTCGCTGCATTCGGTGCTATTGTTGTCTTCTGCTTGCTTCTCTCCTTCTGTGTGTTTTCTGTCTGAAAGCTGAAAGAAATGCTAAAGTCAGATCATACAGCCTTCCAACAACAACAGTAAATGAATCTGACATTTATAGGGAAAATGTAAAACTTTTGGAGTTTTGTTGAATTGTTTTTATTCACAAATTCTACTTACCTTTTCTGATGTTCAAAGTTAACATCAGTTAACTTTGTTAACATCAAAGTTAACACCAGAGGCCATCAACACTCTAGCAAAGTAGTTTTGCTTCATTCCTACACTCAACATAGCAAACAAACCAACCAATCAAACCCAAAACATCAGCAACAGAAAACCAGCTTGAGTTTCTCAACAGCTCTAACTGGTCCTATCATGTACTCACAGGGGAGACTGCCTGGGAGAGACGTGATCTCCATGACCAACTCACAGTTGTGGTTCTGCCTACTTTCCCTCATCTTCTCAGCAAAACACACCAGACTAGTCCACAACATGGGAAGCCTCGCTAAAAACTACAGATTTGAGCCTATGACCAGTTACAAGCATGGAAGTGGAAGAAGTTATCCTGTCATCCTCACATTCATTCACTATTTCTTGCACAGTTTTTCAGAAAAGAACACGAAGATTGAAACAAGCAGATTGAGATACCAGTCTCAAAAATCAGACCATTTATCTGATGAGGTTTACGATATAGCAATCCCTTTAATAATTATCACATGCAGCTATTTCCACATGTAACAGAAAACAAGACTGGATGACTGAAGCCTAGAGACGGACTGTAGCAGCTTAGTAGTCTGAGATGCAATTAATTCTGTTCTCCAGCTCAGCAGACAGCAAATATATTTGACCTTTTTTTTTAAAGATAAAACACACTGGTCAGCCAGTTGTCCCAAGACTTTTAACTGTAGGTCAGCATCAAGTTCAGTGAGCAGTCAGTAATCAAACTGTGTCTGTCCCAACTGTTTAATGATTTGTTTTTCCCAGCTCAAGAATAATTTTCCTCATCACGCATATATAAAAAAATGCTTTCCCCATTGTTTTTAAATTGAAAAGGTCCTAGCATATTAACTCTAGATCACGCAATAAATGTAGTCTGCAAGAACACTGGGTAAATACAATATATTATACAATACTAGAAATTTTAAGATTAGCTGAAAAATGAAGTACTTATATGAAGCTTGCAATGCGCTTATGTTTCCTTTTTCCATACAACCTACTATCAGGTTGGAACAAGACTCCTCCTAGAGTTCTGAAAGAACATCTTGGGGAGTATAACACAAGTTTAGGGACCATAATAATTATTTGTGCTTAAATTCATAGCTTTTCAGCTGAAGATCAAAAATGAGAGGTAGAAAGTTTACCCCTGTGGATTTTTAGCTAATCCCAGCACGAAGTGACCATAAAATGAATGAAAAAAAAAGTTTTAGACTATTTTTAGTAGAATCAGAAAAGCACTAATGTCAGACAATGAGGCATGAGTCAGCCTTCCCATACAATACAATAGAGTTCTGATCACCCTCAGAGAAAGACTGAAAGAACAGTGGCAAATAAGGGTTATTGGGATGGAGGAACAGGCTGCCCATCTCAGGAACTGAAATAAGATGAAAGCATAACTTGTCTAGCCCAACACAACCCCAATAAAAAGACCTGCTTTCAATACAAGTATGAAGTACCACTAAGGAAAAAAAATAGTTCTAAGGACAGAAGAATGAGACCAAGTGGGTATGAAGTGATCATGAACAAATTTTACCCATTCCATCTCTAGACTATCTGTATTCTAGAACAGCCTAAAAATGAAAGAAGGAACTACTGAGCTGTTGTTTATTTTTTTAAGATGAAGCTTATAAAAGCCACTGTGTACAGCTGTTGAGACTGGGCATGATAAAGACCAGTCCTTTTTAATCCCATGTTTATAGCATCCCACCACTGAGCTGCCTGCAAAAGATGCTGGGTGATCCTACTTGATCCTGGATATGAATTACTACTCTCCCCAGAAGAACTGCATGCTAAGTCAGGACTTCCAAGTTCAAGTCCAAAGATCAAATCCCCATGAAGGAAATCAGTGTAGTTTGGCATGCATCCCTTGCTGGCATCTCAGCTGAACTGGTATTTTTGTTGATGCCTGCTCAGATCTTTCCTGCCCAGTGAACAGGATATCTTTCCTCTTGATAGGCACCCAGCTTTTGTTAATGCCACAGTTTCTCAGTGGAACATGTGCTGCACGAGCAACCTGAGCCTCATTTTTCAGCTAAGACAAAACAGAATATGACACATCCCCAGAAGAAGACATGGACATGTGCTGTCATTGGTGCCTCAAGAGTCCAAAACTGGAGAGTTTTAGTGATTGTTGAGAGAGCTTCCACAACATCAAGGCCTTTTCCCCTTCTCCCTCTGCCCACCCCGGCAGGGAACAGCCTGGGGTGTGGGCAGCAGGCTGGGAGGGGGCACAACCTGGCAGATGACCTGAACTAACCAGAGATATTCCATAAAGTGTCATGGACAGCAACAAAAAATGAGAGGAGGCAGTTCAGGGAGGTCAGTCAGCTTTTGCTCAGTAACTGGCTGGATGCTGATCTACCTGTGGGAGGAGTGATCATCTTTACATCATCTATTTTGGTTTGCTTTTCATTTTCCATTTTTTTCTCCACTTCTTAAAAAATATTTATCTCAACCCATATTTTTTTTTTCTCTTCCTTTCCCCTCGCCCATCCCACTGAGTGTAGTGAGGAAAGTGGCCAAGTGGCTGCGTAGTGCTGAGCTGCCTACTGGCATTAAACCACACAATTAACATAATCTTTGATTTTCAGCTATTCCTATTAAAAATATTTCTGCAGGAACACTGTCAGATTTTACAGTCTCTCCACTTAATTTTTTGCAGATTACTAAGTGGCAATGACAGTGGTAAGAAATATTGATCACTCCAGACATACCCATGACCATCCATAAAACTATGATACATTGTTTTTCTCTACATCCTCCAAGGAAAATTATGTAACAGCTGAAGAAACTGTAAATGTATGTATGTATTTGAAACAGCCTCCACCAAGTAATTTCATTAGCAACAGCGACAGAACTTTTCTGAAATTCACTGTGACTTCTCAAACTGCTATTTTTCTGAGTATGAAAACAGTTATTCCTGCTCCTGGCATCAAAATCCCTCAAGCACCTAATTCATGTCTTGAACAAATGTACTGCAAAAATCTGTTTTATGAAGAGTTTAGAGTTGTCCTGATTTGTGTAAAATACCAATTCCCCTCTTTTCTTTCTCCTCCTGTGTGTAAAAGTGTAAACAACAGATTCTTTAGATCAAAGACTTCCTGTTTCTTCCCCTTTAAAAGAAGTCCCATGCAGATCAGTACTGTAACCCAGCACACAGAACAGCGATTATTACATGAAGCAGAAACAAATGAACAAATGAGCAGAAAAGTAAAACTTCTTTGGCCTCCAAAAAGTTAACGACTTGTACTAAGCATGGGAAAAAAAATCATCATGAAGGAGCTCGAGCCTTGGTTGGCCGAAGTTTTTTAACACTGAAGAACATCTGTTAAACGCATAATTTTGGCAGAAACCAGCGTCTTAGTACGCTCAGAAAAACTGCTCGGCTGAGCTCCACGTTGGCCTCGGCCGTGATCCTCTGGAGACTATCCCAGAAATGCTCGGCGGCAGGACAGCGGCTGGCAGCACAACAGGGATGCGCCAGGTGACTGGGACGCCAAAGTCCATCTGTGGGAAACCTGAGCAGACACCCTGATTGACGCTACCCGCGTCCTGCTCCGGAGGCAAAAGAAGGAAGGAGACAGCGTCCAGTATGATCCCCCTGAGCGTTCCTTCCTGCCCCCTGGCCTGCACCAGGTGTGTCTCTTCCCGAGCGCCTGGCAGCTGTCCCGGGCAGGGCTGGCACGGGCTCTCGGCCGTCATTCCCCGCCCTTCCCCGGGACAAGGAACGCCTCGCTGCCCACGGGCCCCGCGGGACACCGCCCCGCCGGGCCGGCCGAACCCCTCCCGACATTCCGTGTCATTCTCCTCCCGCTCCGCATCCCGCCCCCGCCGCCCCTCACCGTCGAGCCCATGGCCCCCCGATGCCGGGCGACGCTTCGCAGGAAGCGACCCCGCCTCCTTCCCG